>RJWJ010026545.1:0-22911 GCA_004363605.1 Indri indri | reverse complement strand
TGGCTTTGTCATCCCAGTGCTCTGACACCGTGAGCAGTTCTTGCAGCCGGGCCATAGCCTTCTCCACTGCTGAATATGGGGCTAGCCCCACTCCTAGGTCTATGAGACGTCTCATATCATCTAAAGTAAGGGAGCTGGGGTCTAGGCAAGCTTGCTGCACCTCTTCTAGCCAACGGGCCTGTTCCAGACGGATACGCATCTCAGCAAGCTGTGGAAGTTCAACATCGAATTCAAAACTGACATCTAGCAAGTCCTGCAGCTCAGCAGCACTAGGCATTTCCTCAGAAAGTAGCTTCTGGCTATGCTGTTGGAAATCTTCTACACGATTCAACAGGTCCTAAAAAATACACAGGTTGTTGCATCAAAACAGTAATGTCAGTAATTGGCTTCTTTTAAACTTAGAATCCAAATTCACATTCAGTGTGATCCTCTACCATCCCACTTGATTTTGATAATAATACGGGCAAATAAGATAATACACAAGCCAACTGACAGCTAAAATAAGAGACTTTAACACAGATCTTACACCAACTGCAAGAACCAGCTGATGGTCACTTTCAAAGTAAAAATGTCCAACTTTATCTCTCCTGTGTCGTTCTATCATAATCTCTTTATATACACACATCACACAATGTGTTATTAATAACATTTGCAAATAAATGTACAAATTAGCCACGATGGACAACTACTTAGTATTGTTCACTGAGTTTATAGAACGCAGGATTATCAAGGTGCTCTCCCCCACATCCCTCCGTGGTTACCTTCAGCAACGGCGTCTGGCTGAGGACACATGGAAGAGCGTACAGCTGCGTTACGAACTGCCGGAGCTCATGCACTGTCAACTGATTTTGGGATTTCCCTCCGCCAGATCGATACCTATCAAGACAGAGGCCCAAGGAAGCCACATGAGAAAATAAATGCCCACCAGGTTCCAATGGCTTAAGAATCCAGGACAGAAGGAAGAGCCAGTCACAGCAGGTTTCCAAGTTCAGGTGCCAGAGAGTCCAAACTCAAGCAGTCAGAGAAGTACATACCTAGTCTGCCTTTTGCCATTAAGCAACTGCTGTGCTACAGAGGCACACTTCTCTGCATCCTGCGTGACTAATCGCAGATGTCTCAAAAGATCATTGTCTGGGAATTTCTTCATTTCAGATTCTTCAATTAAAGCCTTAAAGCTGACAAGGCCTAGGAATTAAAAAAAAAGTCATCCTTTCTGTGATCATTATGTTTATTATTAATGGTATGAAATTCAGATGGGGAGATTGCTTTTGTCAGTTCTTATATCTAGAAATTTAACTTAAAATTCTTACAGCATTTTAGATCATTAATAAACTTGTTCATTTAATTTTTGGGGGAGGCGGCTGAGCATGGAGTGTTTTAAACTATTGCCTAGAGCTGGACTTCAGTATGGACATGTGAAGACCTGACATGTTTTTAGATATACAAAAAATGGAAAGCGACTGACTAATGAAAGCAAAGCACACACAGATCTTATTGTGGCATGAACCACTTCCTCCTGTATTTCAGTCTGCAGCTGGCAAGTAACTCAGATGCTCGGTTACTAGAGCACAGTAGTTATTCAGAGGCAGTGATACTGCTCCCTCCCTCTAAATGAAAGGGAGGAGAGTTACCTATTGGGCTACAGAAAGGAAAGCAAATAAAAAATACCTTGAAAGAAAAACGAAGGGAAGCAGTGGCTTTCAAAGGTAATGACAACTGCCTGGGACCTTAATTTTGATTAGAACTAAAAAGTAATAAACTAGCATTTCAGAGACTCCTAATTTAATGTTAGGCTGCCTTTGTTGCAAGATCTTTTTTTTTTTTGAGACAGAGTCTCACTGTGTTGCCCGGGCTAGAGTGCCGTGGCATCAGCCTAGCTCACAGCAACCTCAAACTCATGGGCTCAAGCGATCCTTCTGCCTCAGCCTCCCGAGTAGCTGGGACTACAGGCATGCGCCACCATGCCCAGCTAATTTTTTCTATATATATTTTTAGTTGTCCAGATAATTTCTTTCTATTTTTGGTAGAGACGGGGTCTCGCTCTTGCTCAGGCTGGTTTCGAACTCCTGACCTTGAGCGATCCACCCGCCTCGGTCTCCCAGAGTGCTAAGATCTGTTTTAAAAAAAAATTTTCCTATGATTCTGCATGAAATGTGAAATTTCTGTTTCTGAGACAAAGAGGTATAAAGGTTTCCTAGCAATTTGGTTATTGTTCAAAATAAACTGTGTTCCACAATTCACATATCAAGACTTTGACGTTAGGGCATCTCCTCATCCACCCTTGGTTTAAAACCTTCTCTGCTAATGCTCTGTAAACGGGGCTGTCCAGAGGGGATAACCAAGGATAAGGTAAGGTTGTTTCAAGTAATGTTTGTTGATGACTTCATGCTGGCTACATCAATCAGCCCCAATCTGCCAATCGCCAAGTCACTTCCTGCACCACCTACTTTTCTTCCTATGAATCTTTGCCTCCAAAGCTTCATTCACATTCAAGGCCCATTCATTGTAAGACTCTGCTCGAAGCTTCAACGCATTCATCATGGGGTAGAGATCATCCAGCGTGTATCTATACCTGGAAACAGAACACCAGAGTTAGCTTTGACATATGTAGCTCTGGAGAAAACTGCATGTTTTATACTTAACATTTCAGCCCTGGAACTGGGATGTCACTGAGCTTTTAGCAACAATCCCATGTTTACCATAGGTAAAAAATCATTTTCTTACTCACCGTAATTTATATTTATAAGGAGGACAGGAACACAATTCTTTTGCATGATGCAGGCAAACAAGCAGGCCAGGTTTGCAAGAACAGGAGATAGCAGACATGAAGCAGGTAGTTTTGCATTTTATACACTGACGTTCATCATCTGGCAACAATTCAAAATCCATTCTTTCCGAATCAATTACTCCCTAGAATAAAGCATACTTTAGAGACCTCCAAAGGATAATATAATCTACCATCCTAAGAAAAGCATGCAATAGTAGTTGAGTTTCCAAAAAAAACCCAACCAAACCAAAAAAAGCCTTACCAAAATAGGGATGCATGAGTAAAAATGTGTGGAATACAAAGTAACAATGACCCAGCAAACATGGGCGAGTTCACTTGTCTGAGAAAAACACTTCATGGACAAGGCAGGTCCTTATGTTTGGCCATTTTTATCTGAGTATGAAAAGTTACTAACAGGACTCTAAAACCACTGTGGATAGCTGTCTTTTATACTCCAAACTGGCCTTGTCCACATTTTGCGTATAGATAAGAGCAAAGGAAAAAGTACATGCCTCCTACTTCTGATGAAATACTACAGGCCTTCAGAGTGATACTGCTGGAGAATCTACACTTTTTTTTTTTTGGAGACAGAGTCTCACTCTGTTGCCCAGGCTGAAGTGCCGTGGAGTCAGCCTAGCTCACAGCAACCTCAAACTCCTGGGCTCAAGTGATCCTCCTGCCTCACTCTCCCTGGTAGCTGGGACTGCAGGCATGCACCACCATGCCCAGCTAATTTTTTCTATATATTTTTAGTTGTCTGGCTAATTTCTTTCTATTTTTTTAGTAGAGATGGGGTCTCGCTCTTGCTCAGGCTGGTCTTGAACTCCTGAGCTCAAACGATCCACCTGCCTCGGCCTCCTAGAGTGCTGGGATTACTGGAGAATCTATAAAAAGGACAAAAATAAAAGCAAAGATGGGACAAGTGGAAGAGACTACCATACAAAAATTGTTGAGTCTGGGAAGATGCTGACTGGTCTCTTGGCCTTTTATATAAAAAGTTATCTGAAGGGATATTATTATCTAAATAAGTTAGAAAATTTGCACAACCAGAATACTAAAGTCAAATAAAGCATTTTCATTTCCTAACTAAAGGACTTTCAAGAAAAATAAGGTCTTGAACCAGTAAATTTCAACCTAGTCTGTACCATCTAACACCCAGAAGGCCCTTCTGGGATAGACCACTTATCATTCTAACCAAACTGTTATCTCCTTTTCTCCTGTGTGGAACCAGATCCAAACCCACCCTTGAGAACGCCAATCCTGATTAATTCAGTTTATAAACCATCAGCCTCCTTTGTTTTACTCTTTATCCTGTATTTTAACCTTTTGACTGTTTCATATTCACCAATTATATGAACCAAAGACAAGGAGAATAAGAAAAATGCTAATGAATGGACTTTGGTTTTAATCTGGAAATGATCATTAAAAAGGATGTAGTGGGATGAGAACAGTTAAAATTTTTAACACATTGACTGCCACACTAGGAAAAAAATTTTTTTTTTCCTTGGGACCACGGTGTTTTATTATAAAAATAGAATAAACTTCAGAAACAAAATGATACTTTCTAATTTAATGAAAAATTTATTTTTTTTATTGTTTTCTGTATGTGAATTATATGCAACGTGAAAAATAGTTCTCATGGCTCCCAAGGTGAAGAGATATGTGAATTGCATATGCTTCACGAGGCCCTGGGCTCAAAACTATTAATAGCATGAGTTAAATACAACTCACATGGCAGTTAATGTATTAAAATGAGATTAAGGGCCAAACTCTATGGATTTTACTTGAGGATGAATCCTGTAATCCATACTCGATTTTAATTTATAAATTCCACATCTGGAAAAAAAAGTACAGTTCTTAAAGTTCCTAAAATGAGCTACCATTATTGATGCAAGATCTTGGTACGTTGGGAGGCTGAGACAGTAGGATCGCTCGAGCCCAGGAGTTTGAGGTTGCTGTGAGCTAGGCTGACGCCATGGCACTCGCCCCAGGCAAGAGAGTGAGACTCTGTCTCCAAAAAAAAAAAAAAAAAAAGATCTTGGTACATCACTTAAACCCTCTGGGCACTGTTTTCCCCAACAGTAAAACATAAGAGGGCTGGGCGCAGTGGCTCATGCCTATAATCCTAGCATTCTGGGAGGCTGAGGAGGGAGAATCACTTCAGTTCAGGAGTTCAAGACCAGCCTGAACAAGACCGAAACCCTGTCTCTACTAAAAATAGAAAAAAATTAGCCAGGCATGGTGCTGTGCACCCATAGTCCCAGCAACTCAGGAGGCTGAGGCAACAGGATCAGTTGAGCCCAGGATTTTGGGGTTGCTGTGAGCTAGACTGATGCCACCACACTCTGGCTGAGCAGCAGTGTGAGATTCTGTCTCAAAAACAAACCAACAGGCCAGGCGCAGTGGCTCACGCCTGTAATCCTAGCACTCTGAGAGGCCAAGGCGGGCGGATCGTTCTGAGCTCAGGAGTTTGAGACCAGCCTGAGCAAGAGCGAGACCCTGTCTCTACCAAAAATAGAAAGAAATTAATTGGACAGCTAAAAATATATATAGAAAAAATTAGCCGGGCATGGTGGCGCATGCCTGTAGTCCCAGCTACTTGGGAGGGTGAAGCAGGAAGATCACTTGAGCCCAGGAGTTTCAGGTTGCTGTGAGCTAGGCTGACGCCATGGCACTCACCCCAGGTAAGAGTGAGACTCTGTCTCAAAAAAAAAAAAAACCAACGTACATGAGAGGAAGGTGGATAACCTGCTCTTAATCCATAATGGGCTCCAAAAAGACAATACTTTAGGATTCTACCCAAAGAGGCACACTTTAAAAATACCAATGTTACTCTATTTGCAGATATGATTATCCTAAAAGAATTCATAAAAAAGCTACTAAAAAATTAAGTGATTTTTGTCAAGGTCGCAGGATACAAGGTCAATATATTAATGCAAAAGTCAATTTTATCTCTAAATACTACTAGGCTATAAACAATTAGAAATTGAAACTTTTAAAAAGGACCCTTTATAACAGTGTCAAAATCTCATGAAATACATCATCATGTCATGTCTGTGGATTGGAAGACTCGATATTGTTATCAATTCTCCCCCAAACTATCCACAGGTTTAATGCAGTCCCAATCAAAACCCCAACAGGAATTGACTTGGCAGAAATCAGGAAGCTGATTCTAAAATTCATATGGAAAAGCAAAGAAACTAAAAGAGACAAAATAATTTTTAACAGGAACAAAGTTGGAGGACTCACACTACCTGATTTCAAGACTTCTTAGAAAGCTAAAATAATCAATACCATTTGGTATTAGCAAGAGAACAGATGTACAGCTCAACAGAATAGAACACAGTCCAGAAACAGACTCAGACCTATGTGGTGAACTGATTTTCAACAAAGGTGCCAAAGCAACCCAATGGAGAAAAGACAGTCTTTTCGAGAACTATAACAGAACAATTAGATAACCATATGCAAAAAAAAAAAAAAAAAGCTAACCTCAACAAAGAAAAATTATTTGAAATGGATCAAAGACCTAAAACATAAAACTTAAAACTATGAAATTCTAGATGACTACCTGGGAGAAAATCTTTGTAACTTTAGATTAGGCAAGGATTGCTTAAATAGGGCAGAAAAAAACAAGATATACACAAAAAACAATAAACTGGACTCAATCAAAATGAAAAACTTCTGCTCTTTGAAAAACATCGCTAGAAGAATCAAAGACAAGCCACAGGCTGGGAGAAAATATTAGTAGAATATTTATCTGATAAAAAACTGGTATCTAGAATATATAAGAATTCTTACAACAATCCCATTTTAAAAAGATAAATAAATTAAAAGGGCAAAACAGGGCAGGGCGTGGTGGCTCATGCCTGTAATCCTAGCACTCTCGGAGGCTGAGGTGGGAGGATCACTTGAGTCAGGAGTTCAGCCAAGCAAGGTGAGACCCTGCCTCTACTAAAAAAAAAAAAAAAAAAAAACAGGAAAAAAATTAGCCAGCAACTAAAAATAGAAAACATTAGCAGGGCATGGTGGCTCACACGTAGTTCCAGCTACTCAGGAGGCTGAGGCAGGAGGATCATTTGAGCCCAGGAGTTTGAGGTTGCTGTGAAATAGGCTGACGCCACGGCACTCTAGCCCAGGCAACAGAGTGAGACTCTGTCTCAGAAAAAAAAATAAATTAAAAAATAAATTAAAAATAAAAGGGCAAAACAGTTGAACAGAAACTTCACCAAATAGAGATACAGGCAAATAAATACGTAAGATAATCAATACAAATTAAAAACACCATAAGATATTACTATACATATATTAGAATGGCCTTAAAGGAAATAAAAGACTTAAAAACTTCTTAAAATGATATTGAAGTACATAAGAACTTTACTAAGTAATACCCAATGGCATGCAACTAGTTTTCCAGAAAACTTACCAATTTACGGACAGTTTCTCTTAAAGCTTTCTCATCCTCAATCATAATGGCCATGTCCTTCTGAACAGTTGAAGCCACTACGACATCTAGTACATCAGCCTTGGATGCCATCTTGCAAATCATCTCATCATGGGAAAACACACAATAACGATGAAGCAGGCGATAATGCTCCACACACTGTCGGCCTAATGGCAGCTGTGTCAAAAGATAGAAGAAAATATATAACGTTCATCTTCTGTTTCCAAAGATCTCTGACCTATATTATCATATTACCAAATATCACATTCTGGGTCATAACACATATCATTTATCAACCCTAAAACCAGACTCTAAGATTTCTGAACTAGGTCCCAGGCCTTATTTATCTTTGCATCCCAAAGATCTGGGATGTTATGTACCTTAATTAAAAAGTGCTTTAAAAAACCAACATATTAACAATGTATTAATGTTACAATGTGGAATCTAACTGGAAATGTGAATTTACACATTTCCGGAAACAACTGTGCTGAACCGGCATGCTTAGACTACCTTGGGGAGGAATAATACTCCAAAAGCACATAATGGAAAATAAGTATAGACCCAGGGAGTACCATCAGTCAGAAAAGCACTGTAACAAAATTATGGTTCATTAGGTGTAACACCACACATACTTAATCCAGATAATTCTTTTTAGGTAAATGAAAGTATTAATACTGAGAAAAAAAAAATTCAACTTTAAACCAAGCACAAGTAAATTGCTATATTGTGGATAATTTAAGCTAGTGTTGTACAAAGTGTGGTTTTCGGACCAGAATTATTTACTTGTTATCAGCTTGCAATGAGATACTGAGCTTCAGCCAAAATGTAAATGAACAGACTCCGTCTTGCTATGGAAGAAAATGTCAGCTGAACTAAGCAGTGTGCTCAATACATGGTTGATTTGCAACGTGGTACAAGTGCCTTATCTCATTGTGGACTGGGAACAACTTGTAGACTGGCCAGCTGAGCAGCAATGGGTTGAAGCAACTCTTCACATGATACTTTTTAAAGAATTATATACCATTTCCCCAGGAACAGGCTCACTAAATCGTAACTACATACCCAATCAACAGTGCAGAAGTTAACAGCCTCAGCAAAATTAAAACCTTGGTTAAAACCACTGTGGTAGGCTCTGGGAAATGTAATCACAAACTCCCCAGCACACTGATTAGTTCGGTAAACCTAAAGAGACAGAAATTGGAGATTTGAGATTCTTAAATAGTGACATTCTCACTTAAAGACAATGGGATACAGACTATTAGATGATTGTCCAGAAAAGGCAGCGCTTTATTACTGTGGTAGAATATCACCCAGAAATACTAATTTCTGCCACAAGAGGGAGCAGTAGCCCAGACTACTAAAGTTGATTAGTCTCCCAACAGGAAACATGGCTTGTATTACAAAAATTTGGCCACACTGAGGTTCAAAATATACCTTTCTAAATATAGCTATAATTAAGAATATCCTAATGTAATATTATTGCCTGAAAGTAGGATCTTCTACCACCAATTCTACCACCTATTCTCAGAATCGCCTAACATGCAGAGCTCCTGATTTGGACCTCTAACTCACTTCCCCCATCATTCCCTTCTTCCTACCACCAACCGCACCCCAAAAGCATCTGTATTGCTCTAGGCACACAAATCCTTACACTGTACTACATAATATTAGAGGCCTTGTCAAGCCTGATCTATACCTTTGTACCAGTGCTTCTCAGTGTGAGGTCCCACAGCAGCATCATCACAAGCACTGGGAACTTAATGCAAATGCAAATTCTCAAGCCCCACCCAAACCAAGAGAATCAGAAACTCTGAGGGTGGGAACAGCCATCAGTGTGGTAATATCACCTTCAGGGTTCTGATGCTATCACAGGAGCACCAGCCCTTCCACCTGGACTACTTCCTCCCTCCTCTATTCTTTGTGAAACATCCTGAATAATTTATCAGAGCTCCAGCTCCTACTTCAGATGTCATCTCACTTATGAGTCCTTTCTGATTCTCAACAGAGTCAGGCTCATAGTTGACACCACTGTCAAATCATGCAAACTCTGTATAAATATCATGTTTTACCTTAAATTGTGACTCCTTAAATGGACAAGTTCATTCATTCATCTATCTCTGTAAGTCCAGAATCCAGGCCCAGATGGTTTGTTCAATTAAAGAACCAAGGCCAGGCCGGCGGTAGCTCACGCCTGTAATACTAGCACTCTGGGAGGCCGAGGCGAGAGGATCACTTGAGGTCAGGAGTTCGAGACCAGCCTGAACAAGAGCGAGACCCCATCTCTACTAAAAATCAAAAGAAATTATCTGGACAACTAAAAATATATGTAGAAAAAATTAGCCGGGCATGGTGGCGCATGCCTGTAGTCCCAGCTACTTGGGAGGCTGAGGCAGAAGGATTGCTTAAGCTCAGGAGTTTGAGGTTGCTGTGAGCCAAGCTGACGCCACGGCACTCACTCTAGCCCGGCCAACAGAGCGAGACTCTGTCTCAAAAAATAAAAATAAAAAAAGAACCAGGGCCAGATCTCACTTACAACAAGCTACTCTTAACAAATTGGAAAGACCAATCAACATAAGGAAAGAAAAAAACCAATAAGGAAATACCAATAATGAGGAGATGGTAGTACTATGATACTTATTGATCATTATTTTCTAAGTTTAATACTTAACGTTGTGTTACAATTGCCTGCAGTATTCAGTAGAGTACCATGCTGTACATGTTGCAACCTACGAGCAATAGGTTATCCCATACGGCCTAGGTGAGCGGTGGGCTATGCCATCTAGGTTTGTGTTAAGTACACTCTACAGCATTCGCACAGTGATGAAATCCCCTAATGATGCATTTCTCAGAATGTAGCCCCATGGTTAAGTGACCAACGACTGTACAGTGTCACTTAGGATAGCAGCCTCAGAGAAAATACCACCAACGGCACCTTTCAGTCTGGACTGGGAACCCTACATCCAAACTGAAGGCCTTGAAATAAATTTTCACTTAAAATAAGCTTAATTGGGGTTGAGGGTATACTATAACTAAGATCTACCAAGCATGTCATTTCATTTCATTACTCAAAATTAAGATTATGTAGGTTCAATAAAATTATTTTTATAGTAGAGACAGAGTACAAAGAATTCCGACATCAGAGTTTAGATCTAATTGTAACAGAAACTAGCCATTTTCACAGTAAACTAATTTATTCTCACAGACATTTTTTAAACTTTTCGTTTTGTTGATTGAAGACTGAAGTTATAAACAAAAATTACAGCTTAGAAAGCATTAGTGGTGATGGCTGCACAACCTGTGCATATACTAAAACCACCAAATTTTATGTGGGAAAAAAAAGAAAAGCATGATACGTATTATTTGCAAGCAAGGCTGTTTAGCAACGTATTATTTGCAAAGCAAGGCTGTTTAGCAATCTAGTTATTGGCTGCAACAAATTAGTTTTTATGGCATCTGAGAATCTAGTCCCACTGGATTAATGCTATATAGCGCCAAATTGAACCAAACAGCTGTTTCTGCTATCAAGTTATGCTATGGAAAATACATAACCAAATGAATTTCATAAACAGGTGAGTAATGGGAAAAGTGAATTAAGTCTGAGTGGCAGAAGGATTAACCCAGAACATACAGGCACTTCATGAGTCATTAGGGTATTGGGGTTCATGATGGTCACAAGCTGATGGAGGAGATCCGGCTGGGACACAAAGAGCTCTGGAGCTAGTTTCTTCATAACGTTTTCTAGCTGCTCGGCAGCATACCCTGGAACTCCATACCAGGTTTTTGGCTCACCCCTGCAAATAGATTATAAAAATAAATCAGTCTGGATCATCAACACAAACACAATGGTTAACCAGTCCATAATTTTCAGACTGCTTTGTAAAACTAAGCTGCAAAGGAATGTTCAAATCAAAGAAGTATCATGAGAAATGTAATATGAACATATGTGATGCATTTTCTTCCTTCAAGTGTAACGTTTAACATGAGACTTTCCATCTGAGGTCCCTCTCCCTGCTCCCACTTTTATCTGACCCTTTAGAAAATGCAGACATAGATAGAATTTCTAAGAATATAAGCTATCATACTAGCTACAGAATGTGTGGTTATCACAATTTCCTAGAGCAACTGACAAAGGATGGCAACACTCCATCTTCCTTTTCCCTTGCCCATTGTGGCAGATGAGGTTAAATCAAACACTAACAAGGCAATTAGCATTTCTAAAGAACTCTTGTTCTTCAAAGCATTTTAAATTGTCAACTAATTAATCTGTAACATCCCTGTGAGGTATGGTAAATATAATCTTCATTTTACAGCTGGGAGCAATTGCTTAGGGAAGCAGAACCAAAGCTATACATATATATGCCAATAACCTCTTTCTTGTGGTACATCCTTAAATTCCTTGTGTGGGGATTTGAGTGAGTTATAGATCTTCAAATATTTTTGTACTTAGAAACAAGAGAAATAGAAGAGAAAAAAAACAGATGTGAAGAAATGGCTTTGATTGAAGAGGGGTTTTTTTGAATTTTTTTTCCTTTTTGAGACAGGGTCTTGCTCTGTCACCGGGGCTAGAGTGCCGTGGCATCAGCTAAGCTCAGAGCAACCTCAAACTCCTGGGCTCAAGCAATCCTCCTGCCTCAGCCTCCCGAGTAACTGGGACTTACAGGCGTGCACCACCACGCCCGGCTAATTTTTTCTACTTTTAGTGGACACGGTGTCTTGCTCTTGTTCAGGCTGGTCTCAAACTCCTGACTTCGAGCAATCCTCCCACCTCGGCCTCCCAGAGTGCTAAGCTTATAGGCGTGAGCCACCGTACTCAGCCCTGAGTGAAGAGTTTAAATAGTAAAGAAGTCCGAATGTCTGCAACTGCATCCCCCAACTACACGCACAAGGATGAGGCTCACTCTACCATGTGTAGTGATGCCAGAACTCGGCATAAGAGAAGCTGGTAGTCACAAGGACCTGGAGGATACTGTGTCATCTACGCTCCACTCTTCTCCCAAAGGGGTATCTGGGCTATCTCTGCACCAAACAGAATTTTTTTTTTTTTAATTTCCCATGAAGTTGGAAAAGTATGAGAGGGAGGAGGGGGATGAGAATAGTCAATTCTTTAAAACAAAGCAGCATACGAGATTTCCTCCATAAACAGTAGGGGCTCGGGTCTCTATTCATACTCCTTCTAACCCAGCAGGTCGCAGTCACTGGGTGTTATTTCAAACTAGACTCTGAAGGAAGTGTGGTTCCTGGGACATATTTGCTTCTGTTATGTTTTCATCCTCATCCCTGGAAAAGGGAAGACACCTGAATTCAGCCCACTCTCACATTTCTCTCCAGGTAGATGGTCCTCCCTGGCTTTCTTGGGGAACAGGGTGGGGTCAGACTGGCATCCACTCACCCCCCAGATCCCCATGGATCTCCCTCTCCTCCCTGTGGTGACCACCCAGGGTCTGTGTGTCCATGAAAGGCAGTGTCCATATGCCCCCAAATGGGTCATATGGGGCTTTATAAAATCACATAAAAACAAGTTCTTGCTAAACCATGGTTGCAGATATCAGTATCATGGCTGACATCCATTAAGGTGGATAAGTGAGGATTCGTATTAATAATGGCAAAGGGTGTTCATGCATGCCCTCACTTCAGGACTGGAGACAGAAGAGCTCTTGCTTCTGCACTGTGAAAGGAGACGGTGTGGGCCAAGAGCAATATGGGGGTACAGGGAGAGGCAGGGGGTGACCCATACCCTGAAGGCCTATTGAGCCTCCTCATGAAGGGTTTCCTATGGGGCCCAACATTTGGATGTATGGGGGCGGGAGGAAGAAAAAGAATTTGTTTTGACCCAGGAGACCACCTCCAAATTGCCAAAGAAAACAAAAAGTTGGGTGTAGCGCCAGAGCAGGCATGTGCCCTATGAAAAACTCAGTAAAAGCAAAGCTCAGGGCTTTTTAACCTTTCTATGAGTAAAGACTTCTTTACTTCAGATAAAATCTACCCTCTCCCCCAGGAATATGTTACACTTGCAAAACAGTGTGTGTGCCATTTCAGGGAATTCAAGGACACTCTAGGAATCTTTAAGAACTACTGTCTTAACTTGTTAGGATGCCTGTTGTAATAGCAGTGAAAAAATCTTCAGGAAAAAAAAAGCAGCTTGTTACTCTGCAGACACAGTTAAGACACATCTTAGTTGAAAAGGAAAGTTTTCCTACCCAGCTTGCATACTATTCATAGGTTCTATTTGGAACGTCTCACCAGTGCAGGTAGTTAATTGAGTAGCTCCAGTGGTCTTCAATATGCCAACAGAATGAAGAAAAGCACATTCCCACATACAGCCAAGGCAGTTTCATGCCACATATATCAGCAGTAATGTGAGCGAGGACAGACTGCTCCATCACTGGCATATTGTTCAAATTCCAGCCACTATCAAGATACTCCTAAAAATAAGACAAAAGAGGACAAAGGTTTAGCTATATCATGCTAACATTTTAGAACTCTGTTTCAAAAAGCTAGCTAAAAAGAGATTCCTTCAAAACACAAAGAGAGGGTGTGGAAGAGGACAGGCCACTGTGTTGACTTGTAGGATACCCAGAGATTAGTTTTGCCCAGTTTTAACCTTTACACAAATGGATTCATACAGACGAGCATAAGCAGTATGTGCCCACTTATAAAAAGTTCAAAAATAGGGAAACTAATATACGGTGTTACAAAAGTGAGGATAGTGATTATCCTGAGGGGACAGTGGTTATCCTGAAAGAGGAAAAGTAGTGAAGGAGACAAGAGTAGAAAGGCAGCTTCTAGGGTGCTGGGAATGTCTTATTTCTTGTTCTAGTTAGTGCTGGTTATGCGGTATGTTCAGTTTGTAAAAATTCATCAAGCCGTGCACATCTGATCATGTACTTTTCTGAGCTTCAGTTAGATTTCAAAGAAATTTACCAAAAAAAAAAATCTTACTTTCCTGCCAGGATAGAAATAGAAATCTTCCTAGCAGTTTGTTAGTGTAGAAAATAATAGACTCATAAACATTAAACTTCAAAGATAAACATATCTTGTCCCAATTCTTCAGGTTTTGCTCAAAAGGAGGAACCGAGGTTACAGAATGCGGAGGCAAAGGGTGGTGAGTAATTTTCCCAAAGCACCACAATGTACGGCTTAGGACTGCAATTCTTCTGTAGGCCCTTTCTACTTTTCCTGAAATTATTAAAAATCTGGTAATTAAGGATTTGCTGAACATAGTCATTGATTACTTCAAGCCAACCAAACAGAATTTCAACAAATAACTCAATTTCCAAGGCACTTATATGGGTATTTTGTTTTGTTTTGTTTTTTGACAGTAAGGCTGCTATTAATCCAGTATCATGCCCTTTAGATCAAGGATGTGCTGCACTAAAGCTTTAAATGCAGAGCCCCTCCTCAAACTAAAAGTGCCTCATAGCTTGAGCCTACCTCTTCCTCGGGTGAAAGCTTCATTTTTCCGTCTCGGACAGGAAAGCCACTGCCAAACTCCTTCGAGGCGATGTCGGCTCCATATTCCACTGTAACATCCTCTTCGATAGTGCTTACCAGTCTCCAAAATTCCTTCTCGACCAGCTCTGTGGGAACCATCTGGAAACACAATGAGGAATAGAAAAAATGAGTTTCCTCACAAACTGTCTGTGACCAACCTAACTTTTAAGTTCAGTGCAGGAATCACAGAATAGCATTCTAAGGAAAAATTGGGTTTATAACGTTTGGTAATTGATCCCAGGCAATTCAGGAAACCTCTATTTTCTAAAAGGAATTTTATAAGAAACATAAAAATTAAGAATTCATGTTCCTCTATCACCAACCTGACCACAATTATAAAAGGGAGCCAAAGAAAGCAAAATGCCGATATTTAGGAACCAGAGATGTTTTTGTGTTTCAAGAAATGTAATACCAACTGCATAGTAATAATGGTTAGCTGTGTCAGAATGACGTACAGTACTGTATAACTCACAAGTGTACAGTAATAATGGTTTGTTGTGTTTGAATGAAGCTTTATACTTTGAGATGCTTTCAAATACATTGCCTGAGTCCATCCTTTCATTTTTGTCACTAGACCTAACTAGAGTAACGCAGGCAGGCAACCAAAATGACAAAGACAGGGTATAGTACATGACAAAGAGAGGAATGGTTTTGCGGCAGCGTGCCCCAGAATAAGAGTCACCAGACTAAGTATCAAGGATCTGTGGTTAATCTGTTAAGTACAGAGGCAGGTAACTTAAATGTCTATCCCTCAATGTCCCCATCTTTTAATAGTCCATCAAAATAAAAAGTCAACCACAAATATTAATAGAAAAGGTCATATGCACGTCAGCAGGACTGGTTAAGGAAACATAGGAAAATATTACAATGCATAAGGAGTCAAAAGAACTGAAAATTCAAATGGAGTATAGATTTAAGCCCATTAAATAAGCAAACATTTGATGTTAGGGAAAAAAAGGTTCATTCATACACTGCTGGGGTCCCATAAATTGCTACAGCTATTGGAGTAGAATGAGGGATAAATACTCTTGTCTGACCTCAGCAGTCATCCCAAGAAAATAATCCAACTAAGGAGTCCTACATGCATAAAGTGTTTGCTATAGTACTTTGTTAGTACTACTTTGTCAGCAATGAGAAAGACCACAGCTTAAATATCCAGAATTGTTATAGTAAACCATTTAATTCTGATATATTCATTTGACAGAATATTAAATGCTGAATGAAACATACTTTATTTAATGCTTCTAAATGAAAGAGAATTAAAAATAGACTCTTATCTGACCTACAGGAAAAAGAGGGAAAAAATGAACTCTTATCCTGAAGTTTCCAATACTAACTTATGATTACATAACAATATATAACCAACGTGTTCCCAACGCTAGCACACTGCTTGGCACACAGTAGTCACTCAATACATTTTTGAAGTTTTCTTTAAATTACATTTGTTGAAAGGATGGCTGGTGATTTTCTTTACTGGTATGGTTATTGTACGATTTGTGTGGGAGAGGTATCTTTAGAGACATCCTTAAAGAAAAAATTAGAATGCATTTTAAAGTACTATGGAATTTTAACGCCACTGAACAAATTAAAGGTTTCATTCTGCACGATAATGACTATCAGAGTAAGGCACCAACTCAGATCTGTCCCCCAGAAGTTATTAAAATCATGAATCAAAGCATGTACACACATGAACCGGCATGTTGAAGTAATCAGATTTGAACGCATCTGCCATCTCCCCAAAAGTACGGAGGGTATAGTCCCTGGCTGCTTGTTCAAAGCCAAATGCTTCTTGTGGCTTACTACATTCCTGAAAATAAAAAAGAAAATTATGTTCAAGGTGACATTTGAAAATGCCAAATATATTTGGTCAATCATCAAATTTTACTTCTATGCTAGGTCTACATTAGAAAAGTTAATCTGCCTAAAGAATGGGCTTGTTCTAGTGAGCAAATGAAATAAATGTTATTTATTTGCTAATGAGCAAAGACAATGTCTATTTGAACAACCACAATTTAGAGTAATTTAAATATTTATAAAGAGGCAACCTAACAAGATTTAACTTCTCTCAGGATCAAATGTTTTCAATACTGCAAATGGGAGAAATAATGTCCTCTTGAGAGTTAAAACTATAAAATCAACATATAATAGATCAAAATAGATAGAAATCACTGGATGGAAATAGAATGTCACTCAGCCCAGCAATATTTGATAACCTAATAATGCCACCAAGAACAAAACACTGAGAGGTAACAGGGGCAGTATAAGCTGCCCTAGATCCTGGTGAGCCAATGGATTTAGTCATCCCTACTGTGAGGTGTTACATACTTAATCCATCTGACACCTATGGCCCTGCCTTGTCCCCTGCCCAACAACCTTCCCTTGATGAGGACACCCTTATGTCCTAACATGGCTACATGGAAAAGCACTAAAACCTTAATATCCAAGCTGCATCAGGCCCAGCTATTCATTCATTTATTTATTTTTCCATTGAGCCTTTCCCCTCCGCCTCCCAAGTACTACCATGAGCCATTGCACCTGACTAATTTAAAAAAATATTTTGTACAGACAGGGTCTCTCCATGTTGCCCAGGCTGATCTCAAACTCCTGGCTTCAAGTTATCCTTCTGCTTTGGCCTCCCAAAATGCTGGGATTACATGTGTGAGCCACCTCGCCCAACGCATACCTCTGTTTTTTAAGTTGTTCAGTGTTTAAGAATTTTTGCAAAGAACGTGTAATATTTTTTACAATGAAATTAAAAAAAAATAGTGGTAGTTATTAAAAATTATTTTCTGCCTCTTTCGAAGCTACTGAAAGAATACAGGCAGCACCTGTATACACTGTGGAACTCACTTCTAAGACCTCTTTCCTATTCAGGTCCAGCCCAGTTTTCTTCCTGGGCCTCATTATTGTTTGTTGCCAAATCTAAAATTCAAAGGCAAAGAAAAATACTCGAAAGGAAATTTTCTAATGCCATCTGTGACAGTAATCCTTACCTGAGCCAAACACTTAGGACACCTCCAGTCTCCCTTAGGGACGTCATGGAGGGGTGGGATCAAGCAAAAGGTGTGGTAACTGTCGTCACAGCCGTCACACAGGAGGAGCCTGTCCTCGTCGCTGCCACTGCCGCACAAGAGGCAGACGTACAGGTCCACCTGCAGCAGTGCAAATGGGCACAGAACAGAGCAACAGGCGCCTATTTGATCTTGTAAAATTCTAAGAATGAAACGAATCTGAGGCATAATCTATCTCTCCATCCTGCTTCAAATGTTTCAACTTCTGTAAGGGATATTTTGAATAAAAATGCTTCACTTTCTACAAGGGATATTTCACAACAGAATTGCTGATGCATGAGGTAAGGTATAATCTCCTAGCTTTCTCAATTGTTGTGCGTTTAACGTTTGTTACTGAAATGTCTAGTTTTCAGGAGCATAAAGATAGTGTTCTATAAAAATGAGATGTTAGGTAATAAATTAACAGCCTAACCAAAAGTAGAACTTATGAAGGGAAAAAGTTAATTTTGCCATATTTACTGCTATAAGGTTAATTAACCACATTAAACTAACCACTTTAAATTCCACTTAGGGAATCATGGTTAAGAAGTTTTCCAAATGCCCAGTGATAAAGCATAGTTATTACCTACTACAGGCCGAATTGCACTCTCCAAAATCTCACATGTTCAAGTCCTAACCCTCAGTACTTCAGAATGTGACTGTCTGTGGTACAGTGCTAGGGCACCCCTAGCAAACTAATACATTACTCAATACTAGAAAGCTGAGAAGTCAACCAAACAGGGAGTCTTAACTTTTTCAGTCTACTTATTGTAGTAAATAAAAACTGTTTTTTGCAGGGGGAGTGGGGGAGAATGTTATTTATGGAGAGAATATTCTATTGGAGTAAGTTCTAGTTCCAAGATAGAAAAGCACTGTTGTCAGGCTGTCAGAAGAGGGCAGGGAAGAAAAGCAACCAGATCCTTTCTAATGCTATCCAGCTTTACTTTTAATAAAAGTTTTCGAAGAGTAAACAGCTCTCTAGTCCTCTAACCCTGCGACGCCTGCCCCCTCCACCGCTAACTCCTTCCCTTTTTCCTTTCCTTTTCCTTCCTGCTTCCTTCTCTTCTCCCATTTCACTCCCCTTACTTCCTCTCTTCCTTCTTCCCTTCTCCTTTTCATTCTTTCCTTCCTAGGTGGAAAGCTGGAAAACACTAACTTGATTTTTGATCTAGCCTTCAGCTCATGTTGAGGTGAGCTAGTGAACAGTTCTATGAATGATCTGGCTCATTATTATTCAGTGCTAAACTGAATGTCCTCCAGAAAAATGGCTGTCAGTGCCCCCCAGATGTTACTACCAGCTTCACAACACGATCATGTATTTATAAACTGATACTATAAACTGACTTGAAAAGATATTTTCATTGTCAGACACCACGTTAAGCAATCTCAAGTACGGCACAAAACCTTACAATTGGAAGTAAAGGTGTTTAAGGAAAGGAAGAGAAGGAAGAAATGAGGAAAAGGGGAAGGAAAAAGGGAGATGTCAACTCACAGCACTGGTGGCTTTTTTAGATCGACTCTTGGGCTTTTCCTTCTCATTTTCTACAATATAATCTTTCTTCTCAAGGGGTTCTTGCTTAATGTTACTTTTCATTTCTTTCTCTGTAGGAGGCAATTCAAAATTAGTTCTTTCTGTAATGTGCTTTCCTCTGCTTCCTCCCTCACCTCATCACCCCCTCCAAAAGCATACACTGTACACAAAACTTAATTCATGTTTGTTTTCCTTTTAGTAGCAATGGTACCCAGTGTTACTATATTCAAGGGCTTAATGCTGATTATTAACATTTTATGATAAAATGCAAACTTTCATACCATTTAAATTTCGAGATGTGGGTTCTTCTAGAGATGTTGCTCAGGTTTGTATGCTTTCAAAATAGGAGCTAAGATATAGTTTTCTTAAGACCAAGACATAACATATTGATGAAACCAAGTTCCTCTCGGTCATGATTATAAGAGACTGACAATTCATCAACTGTACCTCCTCCACACCACGCATTATCTTTCCACGGTCTAACATGACTTCCTGGTCATCTTCCTGGTTCCACAGACAGAATTTTGGCTAAACTACTGACTATCGATTATTGAAGTATCAGGTGGCAGGCACTGTGCTAAATGCTTTCCATAAATTATTTAATTCTTCACAACAAACCCATTTCAAAGATGAGAAAACTGATGTTAAAAGAAATCAAGAAATATCTCCAAGGTGCTTGAGCCAGGATTTGGAGTCATATCTGTATTACTTTCCACTGTCTTGTGCTGCCTTTCCACGAACTCAATAATCCCTAAGAGGAGCCAATTTTATTAACTTCTTCATTTGTATGTACCTCCTACACAGGATAAGAGATTTCTCTTAAGAGAATCCTAAATCTACCTCTCAGTGACTTGTATCAGATGACAGCCAGGTAAGCAATTATCAACTAAAATTCAGATTAGGAAGCATGTCTGTCTGCCTTGCCTGAAATAAATCTATTAGATATTCAGTCAAAGGCATCTATGCTTTTCACAAATCACTTCTTTTTAAGGAGTGTATTAAACCAAATTTCAAAGCAACAACTTGCTACAGTTGAGAAACTTAGCTACATTCCTAATATGCATATATTAAATGCTTCTCTCTCCCACTGGTCATTTAATTGTGAGAACAAGGACATTGATATATTAAGATTTTATTTTTTGGCTGAGCATGGTGGCATGTGCCTGTAGTCCTAGCTACTCAGGCTGCTGAAGCAAGAGGATTGTTTAAGCCCAGAAGTTCAAAGTTGCAGTGAGCTATGAGGCCAGTACACTCCAGCCTGGGTGATAGAGTGAGACCCTGTGTCAAAAAAAAGATTTTATTTCTCGAAGCCCAGCCCAAGGACTAGTATGTAATAGTTGCTGTAATGTTTACTAAATTAACAAATAACTGTATTTTATTTACTCTATTTATGAATAAACTTTCTTACCATTTTCACATTTTGGAGTTGGACAACCCATTCGACGTCTCAGATTATGAGTTCTGGCTTCTGTTGCCTCTTCTGGTTCTATTTTAATATTCATGGCCTAAAAAAAATTGTCACGTACATGAATATTTCCTTTAAAAAGAAAGAAATCTTCCTTAAAAATCCGGGGTCTCAAGGTGTCTATAATCTTATAAACTGTCTTTTTTAATTAGGCATTCAGAACACACTTCTCTCTCTCCCTAGAGGAGAGATCTCACCTTTCAAACTACTAGTAATGTGTGGCATGAGGAATTTTAGAAGTTACAAAAGTATTCTCCACTATCATAGGTCAAAGAATCAAGAACAAATTATGACGAATGTTACTACCAAAATTGGGAACAACTCTTATTTTCCCCCTAGAAGTTTCTCAGTTCTTATCTATATTCACTTTATGCTTTATTCACAATCATCACACTAAGCCAAATCCTAAGCAGTTATATAAATATCATAATTTCATTAGCTTCTAAGAGTTTGCTGACCTCTTCCAAGGTCTACCAGTATTTATGAAAAATTCAGCTTCCACAATCATTTTCTATAAATTCTTTTAATAAACCATCATTATACACTACACTTCTAACATCACTAAACTGTTAACGACTCCCTTCTCATTGAGGGTATATATAAGCCAGTTTCAGTTTTTCTTCTTTCTTGAAGTGCTGATACTAATTGGTAAAGCAAATAAAACCATTTTTGGTCTGTAACATGAAATATATGTGGAACTCTACTTCATTTTGCCCATGTTCATTCATACATATTGTGGATATCCACTGCTAAAATAATGTCTTCCATGGATAATATTATTACCATTACATATCATCGAGGGAGAGCTTGGCATCCACAACACTAGGGCATGTCTTACATATACATTTAAAGATCATGAATATGCTCAAAAAAGAACTAATTCATAGATCAATTAACTTTAAGCATGCTATGGGCTTCAAATAACCATATTTTCCTATTCTGGGAAGTCTTCATTCAGAAAAATGGAGTCACTAAATTTTTTCATATCTCCAATTTACCTAAGTGAAATACAATTGTCTTATTTGTCCATTTCTTCAGAAAACAAAATGGCTAATTTTCTCCTCTTTGCTAATAATTATTAAATAGGCAGAGACTGATTTGGAAGCATGATTAATACAATATGAGGCTTCCCAGCTCTAAATAGTTTCCTATGTATCATCCCCAAGTCCTAAAACTCACATGTCAATCAGGCTAGGCAGAACCCAAAACCTTCACACTTATATGTACGGGAACAAAACAACTAGGAATACTCTTCTTCTTTCCCAGGGGAAAATCCTCAGAGCAGAAAAATCTTAAACCAAATAATCTTATCAGTGTCTCACTCCTAATTTTCCCTCATGTGTCACTTCTATTTCATCTTATTTATGCAATGCTCCCTCATGCTGCCCAATTTTTCTGTCTTAGCATAAATATGTGCCATTGATTCCATGTTCCTTTTCGGGAAGTCTTAGAAAAATGGCTTTAACTACTGTCTTCTAACCTCTGTTAAAAAAAAAAAAAAACCTCCCCATCGTCACATCTTCTAGCCTTAATCTCCAATAATTATCATCCAACTTTGTAAGGGCAATGGGTAATCCGCATAAGAGCACATAAACACCAATTCTTTCTAAAGCTTTGTCTAGTAACAATTAAGCAGCTGTCTGTCCAGGCAGCATAAACCTAGGAAGAGTTCCTCAATTCCTTATTCCTTTGATGGTACAATTCCCACAATTGCATCCCTCAGTGAAATTAACAAGGTTCAAAATCATGAAGATCACACACACGAGAGAAATCCAGTGTCAGACAGTCATCAGAACTGGGGATCGTGAATTCTTTCTGATCAACCTCACAAGAATCTTACCTCTGCTCTCATGCGTTTTGCTCGACGGGCGGGGGGGCACGTTTCTGAGGGCTGCACAGATTGCCTCTGAGGAATATCGTGGGGTTTGTACTCCTTGTCCTTTGTGTCTGTGGTCAGGTTTGGCTTCTGCAAACACTACAAATAAAACACAATTGTACTGATGAATTTCCCTTCTTTTTACATATTAAAGCATTTCACTGGATTTTTGCAAGGTACGTTTTATAATTATTTATGAAAATAACATAAAAGGTCTGTAATTTAAAAAATCTAAATAAACACAAACATAAGTCTGCAGTTACCAATCACATACATACATATATATATAT
>RJWJ010026544.1:7366-23015 GCA_004363605.1 Indri indri | reverse complement strand
CAATCTATGAAATCCAGAAAATATATATGTAAAATTAGACATTTGTTTTACATAAAACATTTCTAGATAGCTTTATATGACACCATTCACAAAGTGAACAAATACTGACAAATTTGGAGAAAAAATTGGAACACAGGGGACAAAGAGTTAATATCTAAAATTACACAGGAGCTTCTCTAACTAATCAATTAGAAAAACATACAGGATGCCGAAGACAAATAGAGAAGAGGCAACTCAAAATGGAACAAATATATTAATACATGTCCAACAATCATATGAAAAATACCCAAACTTATTAGTGGTTAGGTGGCTACTGCTTTACAACCAGTGGCGAGGAAATACTTAGTATCTATTGCTGCTGGAGGTGCATGGAAAAGTGTAGTCTCACACAGTGCTACAGGAAATGGAAAAAATGTTATAGCCTTTTTCAAAAGCAACATCTATTCAAATTAAAAAAATAAAAATGACTTCTGGCCCGGCAATTCTATTTCCAGGAATTTATCCAAGAGAAATAAAAATTTCAGATTAAAGTACGAGAATACTCAGTGCAGCATTGTTTACTGTGGCACCAAATTGGAAACAGCGGCAGTGCTCATTGATCGCAGAGTGGCTATGCGTTCCTGCCATGAAACATCATGGAACCATTAAAAGAAGTCTATTAGAGCATGCCATGGAAGGATTTCTATGATGCATTTGCATGATGAGAAAAAGCAAGGCACAGCAATTGTTTATAATGTAATCCTATTTTTAACATCAAAATTATACAAATACGTGGGTTGTGTGTGCATATGCTATCATATTATTAGAAATGCTTAGAGAAAAATATGGAATAATACAATACATCCCATGGATTACCTTTCAAGGGGTGAAAAATAGTGGAGGTAGAGGAGAAAAATGGGGGAAAGCCAAGCAGAAAAGTAAAAATAAGGCTAATCCTCCAAATAGCGTGTGTGGTTACATTTATGTATTTATAAAAATCACATATGTGAGTAAATATGCAATTCAAGAAGACGTTTTGAAAGTCAAGTTTATTGTGGTCTAATTTACATATAGTCAAATTCACAATTTCTAGATATATAGTGAGAAATATTAAAAGTCTCAAATATTTTGGTTTTATGTTTAGAATTCTTAAATTGCATCATTAACATACAGTAAAATAACAGCGAGCTTTTGAGTCCTGTGTTGATTTATAAATGTGTAAGTGCTAGGGTATTCATAATTACATACTCATGGTTGCTTTGCTCTAACAGCTGATTTATTTCTCTTCGGGCTGAGAGGGCCATTGACACACACTTAACTTTAAACTGAACAATATGTTACTACAAAATTATTATGGTAGACGCTTGGAAGAAACTCAACATACATAAAAATTTATTGTAAAATTGCTAGGTCTTGCCATCTACATTTCCCTTTCCCAACTACTCTGTCAACTGGTATGTGTATATGTATTCTGAAAAAATATTAAGTAGAAAGTTTGCTTTTGAAATTATATTATAATATAAACTATATTCTAAAATAAGGTAGACACCAGCTTTTATACAGAAATCAATTTTACCTCTAATTGGGTTCACCTTCTTCATTAATAGCATTTCCTCTTATTTCTCATACTTAGAAGTACTTAAATGGCCTTATTATTGCTTGCCCTTGGTTCTTAGATATTCATGATATTTGTTTTCTTTGTTAGGAATGTTTTCTTGTTCATTATTTTTTTCCCTCTCAGTTCTCTCTACTGTCTTCTTTAACATCTGCTAATCCTGTTAGAGCTGGGATCAGTTTAGATGTCATTTATTCCTGGAAGCTCTCCTTGACCCCAGGCTTTGGCTAACATCCCTCCTGTACCACACTATTGCAACTTACATGTGCTCCTATAATAACAACTAGCACATTTTATTATACTTGTTTCTTTTCCTTTTGCTCTACCCCATGTAACTATAAATTTGTGATAGGCCGGAACTGAATCTTTTCATCCTAGAATTAATATCATTTCCTCCCCTGTGCTTAGTTCAAGGCTCAATACTATCAGGTGTAGGAACGTGATGAATGCTTATTGTCAGAGAATTACTTCATTTCCTTTCTTTCTCGTGGTCACAAGACCACCATGCTTTGAACTCCCTGTTCATTCAGCAATCACTATATTCCAATTCTCTAATATTGATAATAAGGACCAAGTAATAACAGAATGTTGTGACAGAGCAATATTTCTGCCATGTATAATACATACAGATTATAGTATTCTGTCAGGATAAAAGTGCATAAGGTACCATTACTAAGTTAAACCATCTTCTTTCTGGTTTAAGCAGCATAGATCCAAAAGACTCATCTACCTAGGTATGACCTAGACAACACAGTTCAACAGACTTGCTATTTGAAATATTGGCAGTGTTTTAGTATATATCTACACTGTCCGATATGGTAAACATTAGCCCATATTGGCTACTGAGCACTTGAAATATGCCTAATGCTATTGAGAAATGATGCTTTAATTTCTTTTAATTATAACTCATTTAAATTTAAATAGTCACATGGGGCTAGTGGCTACCATATTCGACATCCCAAAGTAGAAGATATTTGCTCCTATGGAAGAGTATGACTTCTTGCCCTCCAAGAGTCACTCAAGAACAGGAATTTTTGGCATTTAACCATAGACAGTCTTGGATTTCTAATCAAATTTTTCATACGTATGCATTATTATTCCCAATTATATCAAAATCACCTTGAGGACAGAGAATGTTTCCTAGACTGACTACAATACTTATCTAAATTAATTGCTTTGGGAAAGAGCATTTACATGAAGGTTAAGGGGAAAACTTAGCATTTGACTACTGCTTTATACTGAAAAAGAAGTGCCTTTGAAATACCACAATCCTCTTTGAAAAACAAAATGGGAAGATTTTCTTGTAAAATGAAGTGGAAAATGAGTCAACTAACTCTAGAGTAGGACTTGGTGTTGGTGATATCACTCACAGAGCATGCCAGATTTTTAAATTACTAAATTCAGCATTTTCATATTATTATTTTGTCATGTTATGGAAACACGGTGACATTTCAAGATGATGATAGTTCACAGTCTATTACACATTATACAAGAGCATTAAAGAGGAATTTACATAGTGATCAGTTCTCACAATTCAGTATCACACCAACTTCTTGGCCCAGCAGTGGGAAAATAAAGATGTAATATAACAGTTCATAATAACATGATTACCCAAAAAGGGATAGACGTTTTTTCAAAGAAGCCAGAGAATCAGTTTTTGCATCAATTTGGACAAAATTCTGTAAAATGGTTTGATGAAAAAAGCTATCATTATCAAGGTTTATGGACAGGGGAACAAAAGAAGAGTACAAACACTAGTCAGAAATTAAACAGAATAAATTCCAGCAAACATTTTACAAGGAATATTTTAGAGGTTTCACTGAAGCCTCAAAAATACAGCCAAAACCTGTGTGTTAGTTGGTTTAATCTTGTAATAGATTGAGTTAATGATGTTTCTCATAGATGATCTTTTGGAAACTACTAGCTTGCAAAAACAACTCAGCACTTGGGATTGGTGTCACCAGAATGCCTGAGCTAAAAATGGTCCTCACTGATTGGAGCAGTTCCCAATTTATGAAAAGGGTAAGGGATGAGGAAAGGAAATAAGCACAAGGAATAGAAATGAGGAATAAGGCATGCAAATAGGGCATGTTTCAATATCATGCTTGTTAGCACAGAGTATGGCTGTGTAGGGGAGGGCTGAGTCAGGAACTCCCTAGAACAGGCAAATACTCTGTTTTCAATTCTTATCATCTGGCTATGCTATATTTAATCCCAATCACTTAATCCAATCATCTGATCCAATCCAAAGCATAATCATGCTATATTTAATCCAAATCACACAGTACAACCATTTGTAGTGTTTTTATTGATGTAAAATTTACTTATCGTGAAAAGCACAGATCTTGTGTCTGATTCAATGAGTTTTCATTAAAAAAAAATATATACCTTATAAAATACCACCCCAGTTAAGATACAGAACATTTCCACCACCTCAGAAATTTTCCTTGCCCTTTTCTAGTCAAACCTCACTCCCAGGCACTGCTGTTCTGATTTCTATCACCATGATAGATTAATTTTGTCCGTTCTTGAGCTTCATATAAATGATATCAAACAATATGTATTCTTCTGTCTCTGGCTTCTTTTGAGCAACACAATGCTTTTGAGACACAGCCACATTAGTTTGTGTATCAGTAGCTCATTATTATTTCTTGTGGTACTGTGATCTGAATAGACCACAATGTTTTTGGCTTTCTCTGTTGTTGGACATTTGGGTTGCTTCCAGTTTGGAGCTATTACAAATAGTTAAAATCGTACGAGTCTTTTACAATGGAAGTTTTCATCTCTCTTGGGTAAATACCTGGGATGGGAACTGCTGAGTCATAGGCTAGGCTTGGGAAGAAACTGCTAAACAAATTTCCAAAGTGGTTTTTACACATTTTATGCCTTCAATACCTATAAGTTCTAGTTGCTCCACATTCTTGCCAATATTTGGTGCTATCAGTTTTTTTAGTTGTAGCTATTATAATGGATATGAAATGTAAATCATTGTGTTTTCAATTTATATTTTCTTGATGACTAATGACGTTAATTAAACATATTTTTGCATTTATTGGAAATTTATATATTGTCTTTTATGAAATGACTGTCCAAGCCTTTTGCTTATTTTTTATTACATTGTTTGTCTTTTTATTATTGATTTTAGGAGTTCTTTATATAGAGACATATAAGGTCTTTGTCCAAGATATGGATGTACAGTAAATCTTTTCTTCCATTGTGTGGTTTGCCTTTTAATTTTCTTGACAGTGTCTTTGAGGCCAGCAAGAAAAATAATTTTTATTTTGATAAAATCCAGTATATCAAGTTTGTCCTTTGTTTAAAGAAATTGTATTCGTACTAAGACATAGTTTTAATCCTACCAGTTCGTTCTGGAATTTTAATGGATTACAAGATGTGTTTACCCAGCCCTTCTAGTTTGGCAGAACTTGAACTCCAAACTTCGTCTACCTGTGGTGTATGGCAGCTAAGTTATACTTAATGCTTTGGCCTTCTAGCTGTTGTTTTTCAGTGTATTCCTTGGTTTCTTCTCTGTGCATACACAGTTCAGGTTATCCAAGAATTTGAGGACAGTTTGAATGCAGATTTTAGGAATCTTACTGCTGTGGCTCTTTTTTCTGGGATTTCCTTTTAGTTTTCAGATATTTTGGCAGCCCTAACCCCAAACTGTGACACTGCAAGCCAATAAAACTCCAACTTTCTTGTGGAGTTCTAGCTGCCTTGATGTGTGCATGGACTTGGAAGTGTGCTCAGGGGAAAATCCACATAAATGTGAATCTTTCTTTGTGTAATTTCATTCTCTCAAGGGTCATATCTCCTGCAGTTTCTTTTGTGAGAAAGCTTGTTTGGTACAAGATACTCAGCCAATACTGGAATCAGAACATAACTTTTCTTTTGTATGTATATAATCACATTATTTTGCAGTAGATTGATAGAAGCAAATGGAAACTATAGTTTTAGGATTATTTTTACCTCAAACTTAAATGATGCATTTGGAAGTGAAAATTTACTTAGGATAAAATTACAGGGAGTTTCAATGATGATAAAATTATTTTTCTGAGACTTTATGTAATCATCTAAAAGCCTTTTTCACTTAAAGAAATGCCTGTAATTTACTTGTAATCTATTTACTTGAAGTACACCTGAAGTGGCTGGTCTAACTCTACATTTTAGGTGAAACACTTTTAACTCTCCTTATGCTTAAAAGTGCCCATTAATGACAGTGCTTTAAAATTTTTCTCTTCTCCATATCTGCTTCTGTTGAGTTCTCCAGTGGAATAGATGCTGAATCATTAAACACAGTGCCGCAGATGACTCACACTGAACTCCATTCAATAACATTTGTTGGGTATAGACTGTGTACCAGCACTCTGTTGGGTGATAGACTAGAAGTGAAAGGAAACAGCATCATTCCCTGGTCTTAAAAATCCTGGAATTGAGTTGGAAGTAAAATTTTGTAGTAATCTTTAATTCAGTGTATGATTTTTATATTCTAGACTGTATATGTAATTACCGAGAAATTTAAAATGAAAATTATTACGAAGCGTTAGAGTTATTTGGTGATAGATTAGAGTAGGTTTTGTTCTATGCCTTGAAGGAATTATCAATAAAAAATAAACATAGTATATACTCATTATGAAGCTACATTTTGTCCAATTCTTGCTTCATTCTCTTCTCTACACGAACACACACACACACACACACATACACAAACACAAGTCTGCATTATTGTAGTTGAATAAGACTTAGAAACAGAAAGCTATAAAGTAAGATAAAGAGGCAAAAGATAGATTTAGTTTTTGTCAAGAGGTGTATAATATCACCCTGGCTTCAAGGGGAAAGCATTTTGATAAAAGCAAAAATGTATAAATATAAAACACATTAAAATGCAAACATAAACATTAATTATAATTATGCCCATAAGGGAAAAGTGCTTAAAACTAGGCTAGATCTTAGAAAATAAGCAAGACTAATCAGAAGAAATTTTGTAGAAAAGAAACAAAAAAGCAACAACTTAATAGAGGGAAAAGTTATTATTTATTGTTTTGTTGGCAAGAAACCAATTATAGGCTGGGCGTGGTGGCTCACGTCTGTAATCCTAGCACTCTGGGAAGCCGAGGCGGGCGCATTGTTTGATCTCAGGAGTTTGAGACCAGCCTAAGCAAGAGTGAGACCCCCATCTCTACTAAAAATAGAAAGAAATTAGCTGGACAATTAAAAATATATATAAATTAGCCGGACATGGTGGCACATGCCTGTAGCCCCAGATACTTGGGAGGCTGAGGCAGGAGGATCGCTTGAGCCCAGGAGTTTGAGGTTGCTGTGAGCTAGGCTGATGCCACAGTGCTCTAGCCCCAGCAACAGAGTGAGACTCTGTCTCAGAAAAAAAAAAAAAAATTCAAAAAACAACAGATGTTGGGTGGATGTGAAGAGAAAGGAACACTTATACATTGTTGGTGGAACTGCAAACGATTGCAACCTCTGTGGAAAGTAGTATGGAGATATCTCAAAAGAACAAAAGTAGACCTACCATTTGATCCATCAATCCCATTATTTTTACCCAAAGGGAAAAAAAGCCATTTTATCCAAAAGACCCACTTGCACTTGAATGTTTGTTGAAGCATAAATCACAATTGCAAAGATATGGAATCAAACCAAGTGCCCCTCACTACATGAATGGATTGATAAAACGTGGTATATGTATACCACGTGGTATACATATACCACGGAGTACTACTCAGCCATAAAAAATGGTGAACTAATACCTTTTGTAACAATCTGGATGGAACTGGAGACCATTCTTCTAAGTGAAGTATTGCAAGAAGGGAAAATGAAACACCAAATGTACTCAGTATTAAATTGGAACTAATCGATCAATGCTCATGTACACATGTGGAAGTAAAACTCAAGGGAAATCAAGCAGGTGGGAGGCAGGAGGAGGGGACGGGTACATACACACCTAATGGGTACAATGCACGCTATCTGGGTGATGGGCACACTTATAACTTTGACTCAAAATGTGCAAAAGCAATTCATTTGAGAAAATTCTGAAATAAAAAAAAGAAAGAAAAAGAGAGTGAGATACAGGAGAAGGGATGACAGCTGGAAAGGATAGAGTAATTTCACAAAGTTGCAGAATAGTCTATGTGGAATGGTTGCTATAATAATAGATAGTACTGTTTGGTATCTAAGAGCACTGAGTCTGGAGTCAGACTGCCTGGGCATGAAATATGAAACCTGACATTCCTTTTATTAGACTACGGTAACTTCAATGAGCTTAAATTTCTACAGAGTTGAAGATAATCCCTAACTCAGACAGTTGTCCTGCAGGTTGTATGAGAGAATGTATGGGGCATGTAATAGCTCATTGCCTGTTCACAGCAAACTGTCAGTAATACTTTTTGAGTCTTTTCTATGGATATTATTAAGGAATAATGCCACAGTCCATTAAGACAGGGTTAGCTAATAGAAAACTTTCAACCAACAGTTTGTATTTGATCCACAGGTGTCTCTGGTTGCAGTGAAAGTAGCAAAAAAATACTGAAATTCAGTAGATGGAAATTTAGGTGCAAAACAGCTGGGGAGTAGAATATAGCAGGAACCAAGTGACTCAAATCTGGTACCTAGATTATACTGTAAAATAAATACCTATGCAAGGATTTTCACTGAGGTAGAAAGAAATATTTGGATTCAAAAGAAGTGGAAAGAAGCAGCTGAACCTGCAAGCTAATAAATTTGGGAGGCAAAAGAGGCTAGGCACTGAAGAATGTCTTGGGATTTCTGGGTTGTGTGATAGGGAGATTCGCTGAAGTGACTGCTCTGATAAGGATGATGAACAATAGGAAAGCTTGTGAGGGAATTACAGGAAGTTCCCTCCAAGGAAAGAGAAATCACAAATGAGCAAGTAGGCATTAAAATTCATTCTACTGGTGAGTCAGGCAAAACGATCTTATACATAAGCTTAAAATATATTGACTCCTAATGCATCCTTGGAGAAACTAGTGAGTTTCTTGTATTCTGTTTCCCTATCAACTAGATTATAAAACATTCATCGTGATGTTTTGGAGCTGTAGATTTTCAGAACAGAAACACATAAAAACTACGAATAGGAATATATTTATTCTAAGTAACAGCTTATCAAAATACATAAAATTGTTCCAATTAAATAAGGAAAAGCTCGATTAAGTAGATTAATATTCAATTTGTTAAAAAAATAGCTGATGTTGGGAGGTCTTATATGTCTATTCTTTGTTTTTTGTTTGCTTAACTAAATGAAACTGAGAATCCAATGTTTACCTAAACAACACTGACATATCTCTTTGAAACATATTTTCACTTCAGATTTCTGCTTTAAAATGTGATTATTTCTGCATAATGACACATCTGTTCACTGCCTACTGATAATTTTCTTTTACAATTTTCTTCATGCCCATGAGCAATATATTTCTTATCAAATCATACACTTGAACACTGAAACAAACCAAACATGTTAAATACTGAGCCAGATATAATATTTTAAAATTAAATACACCCAGCTATAAACCAGATCAATGTTAAATCAATGATGTTGTATGTAGAACAGCCTCATAAATGTCCATGTAATATATTAAATCTGATTTATCTGAAGCTAACATCCAAGAATGAGATTGTTAGATCACTTTTTCACCAGTAATAGCTGATCTATTAAATTAGGCACATTAAACAAAACACTGAATACCACTTAATACAGCAAAATAATGTGCAATATTTACTTGTATGTGGAAAAACTCTTGATATGATACTTTAGGGCTTCTCAAGTAGCCTTTATTTTCTAGCAGAGCCAAATTGGGTTAACAGGAATATTATTAGTGGTAGCCTAAAATTTATTTTATATTAAATATATACTATTGCAATATTGCTAGAAACTATAAAGATTCATCAGGGCTCATTTACCATCCAAATGGCTCAATACCAAACTAGATAATGAACACAAGGCAAAAGGCAATTAGAGAGAAGGGGACGGGCAGCCCGTGGAGATAGATACCATTTCAACCCAGTTCTGTCACAGGGATGTAGAATAAACATAGTTTATTTAACTACTTGGGACTTGAGTTTTCTCAGCTGTAAAATGAGTATCATAATGCCTTCTTTGAAGAGTTTTGAACATTAGTGATAAAGCAAGAAAAATAAATATTTAGCATAACATCTGCTATATAACAGGTGATCAACAAATGGTAGGTAGAAGTTGTTAGCATCATATTTGCAAAGCAAATAATGATCTCCACATTTTATTTGCATTCTATAGGATCTTAACGTGGAAACACAAGTGACATAATAACAAGAGAATCTGAGAGTATTAGAAGAATATTTTCATGGTGATATTAATTACCAGGAAGAATTGAGGAAAGTTAGCTGTGCAAAATTCTAGGGCAGTTAAAAGCCTATAAGTAAAAAGAAATCAGGGGTAAGTCATTTTAATAGCTCTGAAGAGAGTAACAACAGTAGAGGAATAATAACACAAAAATTTTTATTGTGTTCTTACTGCAGCCTCTGCACTATGCAAAATGCTTTTCCGGTGCTGTCTCATTAACTGTTACAATAACTTATGAGTAGGTATTATTCTTATCTGCATTTTACAAATAATGGAACTGAGTGAAGATTTGAGGGGATCAATAATCTACCCAAGTTAATGAAGCAAGTAAATAGCAGTGCTAGGTTTTGCTTCTAAGTCACAGATATCAGAACTTGGTCCAAGATGCGAAAAAATCATTGTAATGAGTGAGAAGAAGGCAAAAAAATTGTATACAATTATGAAAAGTTAAATACTAATAAAATATGGAATTAAATCACAAGATACCCACAATAGGACGTCATAAGAGAGACAATAACAGAATGCTACAGAATTCCATGGACAATTGGCATTGAGGGAGGGGTGGTCACTGGTGGCTGGGATGCTCCTGGGAGGCTTCCTAAAGACATGAAAAACAAGTTGGACCCTAAAGGTGAGGGCCTGAGGTTACTGTTGTGAGAAAAGAGTGGGCAGCATGTCTGAAAAAGCAAAGGAGGTAAGGTTATGAACGTTATTGAATTCTATGCTGAAAAATTGGGACTTCATTCTGTGTATAATGTATATGGTGAACCTACTGAAGAGTTCATGCCCCACCTATGAATGACTTGGTCAGGCAGAACCTGATCCTACTGATTGTTGTCTAGCTGGAAAGCAGGTCCAGTGTTGTCAAATTTTCCGATGTGTTCGGAGAAGTCAAAAATCCACATTTTTAATTTTGTTTATCATCAGGGCATGCAAATCTTTTTATACACTGCTCAGTCCTTGGGCTTCACAGGAACAGTGTTCTGAGACCCCAGCCTTGCTTTGCCCATCTGCTAGGAGCAATTGTGAATGTGCTCTGCAGCCTTTAAAGGAAGCTGCTCACAGGTTTCAGTGGCGATGCTAGATGGGCGTGTATTACAATGAAAGCATTCGTTGATGGCAGCAGAAAAAATTGGACAATTACTCTGGGATTTGATGCATTTTCTGTTTGCCTTCTCCCTTGAATAGTAATTATAAAGCACAAGGATGCAGAGAATAAACAGCCCTTATTGTTAGAGAAACACTGGTTGTTTTCATTTCCAAATTGAAAGACTTCTGAATTGTTTCTAGACGGACCATAAAGTAATAACAAAGGTTAAATTAAGATTATTATCTTCGGATTTGGGGATCATCCTGGGTTTGCCCAGTTTTGCAGTAGAAATGATTATCCCATAACCGCTTTTACTGGTATGCAAAATGTGTCTTAATGTAATTCTTGTCAAGAAATCCACAACTACTTCACTGCAATTTCTCTTTCTTCTGGAAGCTTGGTAATCATCAATTTAACAGATGTTAGTCAACTCATGGGTTGATGTAAAATCACCAAGGGAGTATGCAAAAAGTGAGACTAGAGGGCTCAGGATAGAGTCCTAGCATGCATGGACGATTTAAGCAAGAGAAACTTTTATTTATTTATTCAGTAACTAAAGGTGGATAGTACATGTATTAATATATTCCTTGACTTGTAATTATGCTATATTCACTTTCAAAAAGAGGAAAACGTCAAAACTAGAAAATAATAATGCAATTAATAAAAGAAAGGAAGAACTGCCCATATCAAACAGTAAAATTTTGAACTAGTGGGGGATAACATGAGAAAAAAGGAAAAAATTTGTAAAAGCTCTCCTTAAATTAGATGCTTACCAAAAAGAATTGTTAGTGTGTTTACTGAGTCTGTCAACGCCCTCAAATACCTATTCTATTTAAGGACCAATCCAAGATGTTCATTTTATTCATTCCTAGTTTTATTTACCAACTAAGATGGTAACAATATGGCCGGGCGCGGTGGCTCACGCCTGTAATCCTAGCACTCTGGGAGGCCAAAGCGGGAGGATCGTGAGAGCTCAGGAGTTTGAAAATAGCCTGAGCAAGAGCGAGACCCCGTCTCTACTAAAGATAGAAAGAAATTAGCCAAAAAACTAAAAATAGAAAAAATTAGCCAGGCATGGTGGCACATGCCTGTAGTCCCAGCTAATCGGGAGGCTGAGGCAGAAGGATTGCTTGAGCCCAGGAGTTTGAGGTTGCTGTGAGCTAGGCTGATGCCACGGCACCCACTCTAGTCTGAGCAACAAAGCGAGACTCAGTCTCAAAAAAAAAAAAAAAAAAGATGGTAACAATATTATTTTCTACTTTTGTTTGTTGGTTTGTTTACTTTCAATGTTATCTTATAAAGTCAAAGCCTTTAGAGGACTAGCTCTTCTTTTTAACACATGTTTCAAGGTAAATACATTTAGTAAGTCAAGGAATTTCTGGATATATTTCACTCAGAAACAACTGTGTTTTTATGAAACTGTTTTTGTTTCATTTGTGATCTAAGACCAGAATCCTAAAACCCTTTCCAATTTAATAGAGGGCATTTTTTTAATGACTCTAGAAATGTTTCAGCATTTCCCATCTGCTTCTTGTGGTTCCCAAATTCAATAGCACTGTTTACAGATATCTTGTTTGTTGGTTGGTTTGTTTTCTCTTTTTATCATCACTCAAACTTTCGAAGTTCTAGTTGTTGTTGGTGTTACTGTTGTAGTTGGTTTGCAAAACACTTGAAGGCTATGCATTAGTTGTCAATTGTTAGTGCATAAGCTTGGAGATGAATTCAAAAGTGAGAACTGAAAGAGAATGCTTGCACCTGGGAAACAGCCTGGGATAGAACAGACCTTTTGATGAGAACACTGGAAAATTTGGAGAGAGTGGGATATTTTGTTTTTTATATCTGATTTTGACCTCTGCCACTTACTAGGTATGTAATGCTGGCCAAGTTACTGAACCTTTTTGAACTTCTTTTTCATGTGTACGATAGGAATAATAGAACTACCTGATAGGATTGTTGTGGGGATTGAATGTAAACTATCAGACACTATGCCAAGAACATAGGAAAAAAACATTCAATGAGAATCATTATTATTTTTCTTCCTTTTATTATTACTTAGCATTGATAGAATTCCTAAAAACTGGGTCAATGTTAATAACAACAGGAAAAAGTCCACAGCACTGAAGAAGAAGGTGGCTACTTATTTGTTATTTATTTTTTTTAAGTAGGAAGAAGTGTAAGAACACTAACTAGGAAGTTAATTAGAAAGAATAATTCCTTCACACATTTCTGTAAGCTGTAGTGAGCTGAATAGTGCTCTGCCCAAAATTCATGTCTACCTGGAACTTCAGAATATGACCTTATGAGGAAACAGGGTCTTTGAAGTTGTAATTAAGGTAAGGACAGCGGTGAGGATTAGGATGGATCCTAAATTCAACGAGGGCATACTCATAAGAGACAGGAAAGGATGCACAGAGACATACAGAAGAAGGCGATGTGAAGATAGAGGCAGAGATTGGAGCGAGGCTGCCACAAGCCAAGGGATGCGTAGAGCCACCAGAAGTTGCAAGAGGCAAGAAAGGATTCGTTCTTAGAGCCTTCAGTGGGAGCGTCGCCCTGCCAACACTATGATTTCAAACTTCTGGCCTCCATGACCGTGAGAGAATAAATCCCTGTTATTTTAAGCCACTGGGATTGTGGTGATTTGCTATGGCAGCCCGAAGAAACTAACAGAATGTCATATAAAACTTTTTGTGTTTGAGAGGGGGGTAAATTTGCTCTCTTTCACCCTTTAAAGAACCTAAGGAATCTTTTATTCTCACAATCTGAATATTATCTCACAATTTCATTGCTTTTAAATTTTTTTCTCCTTACTTTTTTCTAGAAAAAACCAGATACGTAACAAGTAAGGTCCCCATTATAAAAGTGGAATATGAGAGAGGTAAATACATTTTTTAAAGCATCAGAAATTATAAATATTTATTTTAGACAAATATCTGAAAATATAGCTACTTATTCTACTCCTGATGAATCCAAAGAAGCTTAAAACTAAAGCAAATTCTAGTGAGGAACAAATTAAAACAATTCTTTTTAGTTAAGTAGGGCAGTGTGATAGGCAGAATAATGTCCTCCCCAAAAAAGAGAAAGTATGTCTACATCTTAATCCTGCAATCTGTCAGTATGCTAACTTACATGGCAAAAGGAACTTTGCAAATATGATTAAGAATTTTGAGATGAGGAGATTATCTGGGATTATCCAGTTCATCCTAATGTGATCACAAGGGTCCTTTTAAAAGGGAGTCAGGAGGGTTAGAAACAGAGAGACTGGAAGATGCCGTCTTGCTGGCTTTGAGGACAGAAGAAAAGGCTGCGAGCCAAGGGGTGTAGGTGGCTCATGGAGGATGAAAAAGGATGGGCTCTAAGAACCTCCAGGAACAAAACAACCCTGCTGGCACCTTCATTTTAGCCAATAAGACCCATTTGGAACTTTTGATCCACAGAACTATACGACAGTAAATTTGTGTTGTTTTAAGCCACTGTTTGTGATAATTTGTTAGAGCAGCAAGAAGAAACCAGTAACCGATACATGTAGCACAAAAATATGCAGAGAATTTGTATACCCTGAAAAATTTCAACCACAAATATTACTTTTTTTAAAGGGTTGACATTTCTATCTTCATTGACAATGAGCAAAAGAGAACACGGTATCACTTTGAAACAGGAATTCTTGAGGACCTCACAAGTACTGGTGAGTCTAATTCATGAGCTGAATGTCATCACATAAAATGAGTCACTAATGCAGGATTGATTGGGAAGGATATGTCAGTGAAATCTTCCTGGGCTAGATAGTAGATGTAGAATTTAGCCCTATCACCAGCAGGTTATAGGCTCAGGATAAGTCAATTCACTTCCCTGGGTGTCAATTTTCTCATTTACATCTGAGTAGCTTGGGCATTTGGTCCTTTGCAGTTTAAATAAACTATACAACAAACAATAACAGTTAAAAGCAACCCCCTTAATGCTGTTAACACTTGGCTTTTATAACATTAACAACTTAATAATGAAATATTTTTTATTTCCAGATTTACTATAACATATTAATATTTATGGATATAAAAGCTATGTAGTTTAAAGATTAACTGGCTGACTTGAACATGGAGGCCCTGGATATATCTTGAGTTCTGGTTTATTCTATACATAACTCATTTCCTACTTTCCTCACTGGTGCTTTCTGATGATAAACCATTTATCATAATCCCTTTTCTAAGGGGACTTATGATGAATAATAAAAGATGTTCCTCTTGGTTCTATCACTCAGAAAATCCCAAAGATCTTAAAAGCTCTTTGCCAGGAACAGGGGAAGAACAGTGGAACTTTCTGCTTTCCTCACTGCCAGTTTTCTGATAATTAACCATATAATGCTTTACAGAGTGTTTTAAAAATATGCTAAGTGGTGATGTTCATTTAAAAGATTGCATTATGTGCTCAACATCTCTAATCATCAGGGAAATGCAAATCAAAACCACAATGAGATATCACTTATCTCCAGTGAGACTGGCCTTTATCAAAAAGTCCCAAAACAATAAATGTTGGCGTGGATGTGGAGAGATAGGAACACTCATACACTGCTGGTGGGACTGCAAACTAGTGCAACCTCTGTGGAAAGCAATATGGAGATACC
>RJWJ010026543.1:0-22916 GCA_004363605.1 Indri indri | reverse complement strand
AATGTGAAAACAAGATTACCTCTTATTAGTTCAAAGTATCTATTTAAGTTTTAGGAGCTTTAGATGGGTGGGTTTAAAGTACAACAGCAATATCCTACAGTGCTATTATAAAACATAATGGTACATACAGACAATATACCAACATGAACAATCAACAGGACAGAAAACATCAACCAATAACCCTTAATGCCTTGGCCTATGATTTTCTATGTTAATATTATATGATAGGGTTTAACTGTGGATGACTGTTTTCATACCAGTGAACAGAAGTTAAAAGGAAATCAATATTATAATTATGTCACAATTACTTTTAAAATTATTTTAATTGACAAAAATTGCATATATGTAAAATATAGATTATATATGTAAATTGTATATATGTTAAAAATGTACATATGGTATATAACATGATGTCTTGATATATGTATACATTGTGAACTAGATAAATCAATCTAATTAACATATCCATTATCTCACATATTTGTCATTTTTTTGTGTGGTGAGAACACTTATAATCTACTCTCCTGGCAATTTTCAAGTATAATTCTTGTTGAAGGACATTTAGCTACCACTGCAGTCTGCTTCAAAAGCCTACTAAACAGAGCTAATCAGTCTCTTTTCTGGTCAGAAAGCAACCTAATGCCACAATATCACCTACCTAAATTACTGCATAGAAAAATCGACCACAATCATAATTTGTAAGACTAGGTCTCAAATTTCAAATATAAGTTATTTCTTAAGTCTCATCTGATAATATTTACTGAAATATATCTCCATCCATTATTATATCAATTACATCTAGGCTGATGGCTTTGTATAAACATATCTCAATATCGTATCACATCAATTAGATAAGAAGCCAGTAGCTGACTGACACTTTTTTAGAACATGCAGAGAATTAAAGAGAAAAGTTATCATAGCAATATGTAACATATACTCCACATACCAAAAGATTCATCTTTCTTATCCAGGCGAAGGTGAGCTCTAACCTGCCCTGGTTCACAGCCATCACAGGTATCACTGCCAGGGTGAATGTGAAAGGATAACACGGTTTCCCCAATTTTCACTTCATCTCCATGCTCAAGTACATAAGGATCACATTTAGTTTTTGGCTAGACAGGAAATATTTTACAAAACAGAAATCCAAAATAGTTGGTTATTTTATGTCTACTGTAAGTAATGTCTGATTATAATTTCTAAAAAATATTTGACATGGTTCTCAATGAGATAGAAACACACATGTACACATATGCACCCATTTCCTCGACTTCAGAGATGACCCATAAAAAAGTTCTACTAATGGAGAAGAAAGCTGAACCAAGCACTTATAAGACTAAGAATAAGGCCTCCCTCCTTACCTCCTCTTTTCCCTCTCTCCCCTCTTCCCATGTATTTTCTTATTATATGCCAAGCACTTTGCTATGTGCTGGGGATTAAGCATTAACTGGACAGACATAGACCCTGCTTTTCAAGGAGTTTCCAGTTTAGCAACAATTCCATTAAGACGATTTTTTAAAAAAGGAGGAGGATCTCTGAAGTTGATATAAGAATATTCACTCTGAGTGGCTTTACAATGCATTCATATCTAAAAATAAGGCATAGATATATAACTAGAAGTCAAAACTCAACAACCAAGTATCCTGATTATATACTTTTTTAGATGTTTCTGGGAATTCCTTTCCAAATAACACATTTGGGTTTGACTCTAATCTGAAATAGTATCTATAATGACTATGGCGTTCAGGAATAAAAAATTTCATTTCAGTTTTAAAAATAATGTGCAGGTAATTAATACATATACACTCACCTGAAGAATCTGTTTTCCATTAACAATTGTGCCATTCTGACTGCCTTGATCCACAAGGACGTAACTTTGTAAATCATGGTCAAAATAAATTTCTGCATGAAACTTAGAAAACAAAAATCAAAAAGTTCTATACTTTTTTTAAAACTATGGATAATAATTTCACTATGATATGATGTGAACTTCACTCTCTGATAATTTAACTTTTAATATTTTTAATACTTTTTCTGAATACAAATTATTATATGCTTCTAGTAGCAAAATAAACGCTATAGAAGAAAAACTGATCTATAATTCTACACTTAATTACCGTTAATAATTTAGTATATGTCCTACCTCTTCTACTTTTTTAATATAAAGATTATACTACATATACACGATTTGAAAATTTTCACCCAATATCAGTATTTGTCCATAACATTAAAAATTCTTAATACAAAACATGATTTGAAACACTCAAGGCCAACTTCTCAGAGAAATTTTCCAGATCTTCAATACTTAGGACTAATCATTCCCTCCTTATTCCAAAGGACTTTGTTCACATATTCCTCTTATTTTGCTTCTCTGGCTTAACATTAAGTCATGAGGTTCACCCAGTTGTTGTGTACAGTTGTAGTTCATTCATTTTGCTGAATGGTAATCCACTGTATGGATATATCATAATCTATCTATTCTTCTGATAATGGACATCCAAGTTTTTTCCAAGATTTTACTATTGGAAAAGATGTTGCTATGAACCTTCTTGTACATGCAATCTTTTTATGTACAAAATGCAAGTGTTGCTTGGGACATACACTTAGGAATGGAATCATTAAATCACAGTATATGCAAATCTTAAATTTTACTAGATACTGACATATTGTTTTTCAAAGTGGTTGTACCAGCAATCTATGAGAATTTTTGTTGCTCTATATGTCCTTAACCAAACTTGATATTGTCAAAACTTTTAATTTTTGCTGAAATAAAGTCTTATGGTTGTGATTTTAATTTGCATTTCCCTGATTACTACTGAAAACTTTTCTTATATTTATTAACCATTTGGGTTTCCATCTTTTGTAAATTTTGTTTACGTCCTTTGTATATTTTTTCCAGATGAATTTAGAACAATAAAAGGATTAAAACAGTTTCGATCTTTTGATATTGCCAAATTCTATTCCAAAAAGCTGTTCTAAATTATGCTCCCAACAGAAGTAATATTTAAAAAATATGATGAATAAAAACTGACACTTTGGCTTCATTTGTATTTCTCAGATTACTAGAAAGACTGAATGGTTTTTCATATATTAACCATATTTCCTTCACTTTGAATATCCTATTTATGTCCTTTGCTCACTTACCTATTGATGTCATAGTGGGGTTTGAAATATTAAATTTGCAAGAGCTTTTAAAATACAGAGGATATATGTTTTGTCCTATTTGTTGTGACTGTCCTAGTCTGCCTTTTATTATTTAACACATAAAGAGCATCAAACTTAGTCGAAATTATTTTGTCCTTTGTGATTTTTACCATTTTTTTAAACTCAGAAAGTCTTCTACCCAGTGGTTAAATATTTGTTTTTCCCCCCAGCATCAGTACGAGGTGATTTTTAAAACATTTTTTTCATCTCTTTGGATATGTGTTATATGTGCTATCAAACATAATGACAACAATATGTTTGACAGAGCAAATTTCACCAACAAATTATCTACTCCACTAGTGGATGTTAGTTTAAAAGAAAGAAAAAAAACAAAAATGCCACCAGAGAACCACCTATATTTTAGATTGGATGTGGGGAAGGACTTCTTTGTTATTTAAGTTACAAGGCTGGGTTTTCTTTGAAGGCAGGAGAATCAGGGCTCATAGTAAAAGTAAAAAAGCAAGATAATTTGGTTAGAGTTATGATCATAAGGATTTTCCCCCCTCTGAATCAGTCCCAAAATAGACTTTCAAACTAATAATGGGAAACAAATTTCATCCCCAAAATAACCAAAAATCACTTAAAATCCACTTTAGTTCCACATTATAGTCCACTAAATAGAAACAAAACAGGAATTATTAAAGGCCAAAAAAAAAAAGGAAACGAGAGGAAGAAAAACATAGCAAACATACTAAAGAAAAAGATAAGGCCGGGCGCGGTGGCTCACGCCTGTAATCCTAGCACTCTGGGAGGCCGAGGCGGGCGGATCGTTCTGAGCTCAGGAGTTCAAGACCAGCCTGAGCAAGAGCGAGACCCCGTCTCTACCAAAAAATAGAAAGAAATGAATTGGACAGCTAAAATATATATATAGAAAAAATTAGCCGGGTATGGTGGTGCCTGCCTGTAGTCCCAGCTACTCGGGAGGCTGAGACGGTAGGATCGCTTGAGCCCAGGAGTTTGAGGTTGCTGTGAGCTAGGCTGACGCCACGGCACTCGCCCCAGGCAATAGAGTGAGACTCTGTCTCAAAAAAAAAAAAAGAAAAAGAAAAAGATAAATATTTAGTATAAAGAGTCTCAGTAGCCAAACCTTTTGTTTTTTCTTTTAATTTAGTAATTAAGTTGCAATTTTATTTCTACCATTTGTTTTGAAAACTCACTTGTTTTTTTTCTGAAATTATTAGAGGCTCAATTGGGCAAAGCTATAAACAAGATCCTTGGGTAGGAGAAGACAGACTATTCTTGAGTTGTAAAATACTCTGGGCTCAAAGTAACCACCTGCTAAAGAAGCTTGAGCCCAGGTATGATTCATTTTTGAACTGCCATAAAACGTAGCATATTTATTTCACTAGATAAATACTTGTTAAATAGGTACTACTTTAATACTAAGATTAACATATGTTTTCTACTCCTGCTCCAGACTGTTAAAAAAATAAACATCATTTAGTTTATTCACAGTATGACGAAGAATTTTTATTTTCTCCAACACAGGAATAAACAAATCTGCACTGCCTTCGTTACCATTACTACACTGAGTATTAACCTTCCTATGAAATGGAGAAAAACCATAAGCTTTCTCTTGTAACGATGATTTTACAAATTACATCTAGGAGACTATATTTGAAAAAGGAAGAGCTTACCTTACTGACACCAACTTCAGGGATTCGGACAGTGTGCTCCATATCTTTTTCTCTGTAAGGTAAAGTGTCTTTAATAATTTTTGAAGTATATTATATACTTGATCTTAGCCAAAAGGCCAAGAAACAATGAAGCATATTATATAAATGCAGCACTTACAGAGTGACATGGAAAGAATTTTTAAAAATAGATAATGTTAAAATGCAAGTCCATCACAGTAAGTCTCCTGTTTACAGATTACCCAGTTTTCCTTACTGCTACTCTAGATTTCCTGTGCTTTCACACAATAATTATTTGTTTACATGTCTTTTTTTTCTTCATGCTGCGCTTTCTTTGGGTAGAGATCTTGCCTTAGACCTCTTTGTATCCAGAGCACATAGAACAATGCTTGATATACAATACATACTCAATAAAGCCTTTTTGAAATAACTGAAAGACCGACAGAATAACATTAACCATTTTTACCTTCCAATTGTAGCAGGGTTTACAGCAGTAATGATAAAAAGTGATCCTGTCTCCAACACTGGTGATCTAATAACAATTACTCTAATACATGGGGGCCAAATTTTTTCTTCATCTGCCAAGGAAAAAAGTGGGTAAACATTAATTTAAATGCTATGAAAAAAAATTTCATAGGGATACCTAGGAGATACCCATAAAATAAAAATACACTGGTTGAAAATCTTAGTTCTGACTAAAACAAGCTTCTTAAATTCTGCTATATATCATATATATAGTAACGAGTAAGGCTTAACATTGTTATTAATTTAAAGTGACCAACATAAAGGTATGTAGCATATTTAGCATCTATCACAGTTATAAAATAATCAACTCTCTCCTTTTTAAGTTCTTAGAATTTGAAAACATCCCAAACAAATTTTCAAATTATTTTAAGTTAGAAAAATTGGGTCTACTTTTTTTAAAAAAAGAGAAATTCCACTGAGAACAAAAGAAAATAAGTTTATAGACTATACAGTTGTCCCTTGGTGTTTGTGGGGAATTGACTCCAGGACCCACCCACAGATACCAAAATCTACAGATGCTCAAGTGCCTTATATAAAAACGGTGCACATTTGCATATAACCTATGCACATCCTCCCATATACTTTAAATCATCTCTACATTGCTTACAATGCCTAATACAATGTAAATGCAATGTAAATAGTTGTATTATTAAGAGAATAACAAGAAAAAAAGTCTGTACATGTTCAGTACAGACACAATTATCCACTTTTTTTCTGAATATTTCCCATTTGAAGTTGGTTGAATCCATGGATGCAGAACCCACAGATAAAGAAGGCCAACTGTAATATAAAATCCTGTGTTTTAAAAATGTGTCTTTATATCTTCAAATGAAAAAATTTTAGATTTACAATACCCATGTAACTGAATTTATGAACTACACTTTTTAAAGGCAACTTGCTTTTTCCCAGTTACAAAAATAGACTATAAATATCTAGCCCACTAAAACAGACTTAATGTATACTTGAGGATAAGAATGTAGGTAGCTTGGCTTTATGTTCTACTGATCCAGGGGTGGGGAACCTTTGGTCTTGGGGCCATATATGGCCTTCTGGATCCTTGAGTGTAGCCTTCTGACTGAATCCAAATTTTACAGAACAAATCCTTTTACTAAAGGGATTTTTCTGTGAAGTCTGGATTCCGTCAAAGGGCTACACTTGGGGATCTGGAGGGCCACACGTAGCCTTGAAGCCACAATGAAACTTTCTGAAGGTCCAAGTATTAAATATTAGTATTAGTCATTTATTCACATTCTACTCTCTAAAAATACCCAAGGAGTAGCCCACATGATTTTCAATAATGTCATTAAAATAATCCATTTACTTTTTGGTAGATACACTGTATGAGACACTAACAATTTCAATTGTTTTGCTCTTTTATAATTACCAGACTTAAGTTAAAACAATGATTATTTACTCACCTTCATCCTCAGTATCTTCTGCAGTCACATGGTCTTCACTGGTAATGTCTTCGTCGTAACTGTCTTCGCTCTGAGAGTCTGTAATTTCACCTTCTTCTGGCTCACTATCAGTCTCTGTGATTTCCTCATCTTTAAGTGAAGCTGAATTAGAGATGCTTTCATTAAGAGGAGATTCTGCAGTGTTTCCACTAACCGGAATAGTGAATTCTGGGGGACTATTTTTGTAATGACTGTCTATTTTGGCCTTCTTTTTCACCTTTGGAAAAATTTCTCCTTCATTGCAGGTTACATGTTCAACACTGGAGACTTTTTGATCTTCTGAATTCAAATCCTGGAGAAGGGTGGGTAATATAGGTGGGAACAGGATAGAATCATCTTAAACACAGTATAATATCACATCAAGTTTCAATGAGTTAGTAAAGATATACGTACAGTAAAAGAACAATAGTTACAATCTGTATCCCCTCTTATGTTCCTTTTATTGGTTAATGATATTATCATCCTCTTATCATCCAAATTAAAAATCTTATAGTTATCTTTGACACCCCCTTAGCCACCATATGAAATTAATTACTAAGTGCTACAGAATTCATCTATAATTTATCCCAAATCTGTCACTCTACCTTTTCTCAATGTCCTAACATTCCCAGTCCAGGCCCTCATCAAGTATTCCCTGCAACATGTGATAACCTAGACCAATGTTGTCTGACAAAAATATAATGTAAGCCATATTTATGCTCTTGAATTTTCTAGTAGCCACATTTAAAAAATAAAATTATTAATGAGTGGATTATATCCATTTTTGTACTAAGTCTTCAAAATTCAGAGTATATTTACACTTATAGCACATCTCAATTTGGACCAGCTACACTTCAAATGCTCATTAGCCACACATATAGCCAGTGGCTAGCTTATTGGATAATGCAGACCTACAGCATACATCTACTCTAAATTTTCCTCTTAAACTTTTAACCAATTATCAAGTCAACACATAAAATAAGAACTGATTTCACTTACAACATGAATTTAAAGACTGAAATGTACTCAATGTAGCAAAATTGTACTTTTGCTAAAATTTAGTACTTTATTGACTTGATAATACACAAAAGTATAAAGTACAAATTAGTTATATCTCTTTTATCCCCAAATTTCAATATACACAGCATAAGCCTTTTATTATAAATTTGTTGTACATATATAGCCAGCATGCCCTGTGATAAATGAACAAATCTACTTTTCAATACAAATAAAAATTATATGTTTTTATCATGTACAATGAGGTTGTGAACTACATATACATTGTGGAATGGCTAAATCAAACTAATAACATGTACAGTACCTCACATACCATTTTTTGTGGTGAGAGCACTTAAAATTTACTCTCAGCAATTTTCAAGAATACAATACATTGTTATTAACTATAGTCACCATGTTGTACAACAGACAAATCTATTATTTTAGCCTTACAAGAAACAAAGAGTTATTTTCCTCTTTTTCCTTTGGTTTGTAATACACTCTCAATTTTCTTTCTACCATAGAGCAACATGATGAAGTGAATTCATACGTTCTTCTGTTATTTTATAAAATATGAGAGCATCTCATACACACATTTTTAATAGCAACATAAATTCAGTTTGGAGACTGGCTAAACATTCACAGTGTGATAAACTATACATACCTGAAGCAGTACAAACTCACCAAGGACAAGAACAAGGGCAAGGAGCTGGAAAACTAGGAGGAGCTTTATAAGCCTCATAAATTACAGCAAAAAATTTCCCTACCTATATATACTTTTAAAAAAAGCAGTTTCCAATCATGTATATTTTATTATTATTACTACTAATTGCCTATTGACAACATACGCAGGGGGAAAATAAGTGAAACTGCCAGAGGTGCTACTTTTTATAAGCTATTTGCCAATACACCATGCTAGGTATTAAGAGATAAGAAAGGGTGCTTGCACAAGGGCACTGAGGCATAGATGTATATTTCAAGTTATGTACTACTCACACTACTGTCTTCCTTCCATATACCCTCTACTTCCAAAAAGTATGGCTCAAGAGTATCTTAAAAAATAAAGAAAATGATGAGGATACTCTAACTAGTCTCTCATAGTTTCACCGTTAACCTCTGAGAATCCTCAGGGAATTCTCAAAATTCCATCAGGATTTTTCTTACATTCCTGTCCAGGAGTTCATGTATTTTCAAAGAAGGATGGTAAAGATAAGCAGTTATGGGACATAGGCTGGACTGAAATATCACAGAATGCTTTGTCAGGAAAGGCCATTTGAGGATCCCTAAACACTCTTCTCACTGCCAGGGAGAGGTGCTTTCACAACATAGCGTTTCAAGCAATTCTACCACTAGAAATAGGCACAAGCCATTAAAATAGAGGTCTTGAAAGCAAATAGAAAAATAATTTTTTGTAGTTTAGTCATACACTCTTCTATTCCTAGGTATTGTCAGTGAAAAACAGAGTAATACTTGAAACAAATCGAATAGAGAACAGAAAATAAATCCAACAGAATCCTAATTCTACACGTAAACTTTCGAATTTGGTATTATTTTAAGTAATTTTTCTCTGGTTAAGAAGAGAAAAACATGAGATAAAATTTCAAGAGTAAAGTATCAAATAGTTGCCACAATTCACAAAATACCAATACAACAAATAAGCCTGCTTTCCTGACTATAAACCACCAATTTTATCTGTTTAGGGAGTAGCAAGAACACTGGTAACATTTTTTATATTTTCTTTCTTTCAATTTAATATTGTATCACAATGCATATCATAAACATTTTTTAAATTCCCTTTATAAAGTACCACTTGAATGCTTAATACTTTTTCAAATAAATGTACCACCATTTTCTTAACCAAAATCTTGCACACCATTTAAACTTTTAATCCTAATAAATATGTATCTCACTCCGTATTTGCCAGCAATGGGTTTTTTTTAAATGTTTGCTAATTCAGTAGGCAAGAAATTGCTCGACATGACTAAGAAAGTTGAACCTGCCTACCTACAAACTGTATTTTTTATTGTGAATTGTGCACTGACAGCAACTTACCAATTGAGAGTCTGAATGTTGTTCTTCCAAATTAAACACAAGATATTTTATCTTTCCTGAATCTACCTCCTTCAAATTTTAAGAAATGCCCTCCATTTCCAGTGACTGAGAATTTGTGAAAAAGTCCATGTTTGCTCCATCTGAAATCTCCTTGGGGTTGGATTCTGACATCTTCTCCCAATGGATATGTTTAAAATATAGAGTTACTGAATGATTTTCAGTTTCCTTAAAAATTTTGGTTTGTTATCATTATGTAAATTTTTAAAATTATGAAGATAGTACCTTTTCCTCATTTGTTGTAGAAGAATCTGGATCCTTTCTTTTCTTCTTCAATTTTTTATCTTTACTTTGTTTTGTGCTAGAAGTCTGATAAGGTTGCAAATCTACTCGAGAATGAAATTGATATCGACCACTTTCCACATCACAGTAGTAGTAAATTCCAGTGGAAGGATCATAATATAGTTGATTTTCCTTTCAAAGTCAAGAAAACAGTTAAGTTCTACTCATGTAAAATGAAATAAAAAATATGCCAAATATATTCAAATACAATAAATGTTTCTTTTAATAACAATAGTATTTTCAGAAGACAATAATTAAACATAATAAAAAATGCTCATAATTTTCCAAAATACTTTACCATTCAGTATCTGGTCTAATTTTCCTAGTGTTAAAAATGAATAAATCTTGGCTGGGCACGGTGGCTCACACCTGTAATCCTAGCACTTTGGGAGGCCAAGGTGGGTGGATTGCTTGAGCTCAGGAGTTCAAGACCAGCCTGAGCAAGAGCGAGACCCCATCTCTACCAAAAATAGAAAGAAATTAGCCAAACAACTAAAAATAGAAAAAATTAGCCAGGCATGGTGGCGTGTGCCTGTAGTCCCAGATACCCGGGAGGCTGAGGCAGGAGGATCGCTTAAGCCCAGGAGTTTGAGGTTGCTGTGAGCTAGGCTGATGCCACTGCACTCTAGCCCAGGCAAGAGAGTAAGACTCTGTCTCAAAAAAAAAAAAAAAAAAATCTAAATATTAAATGGAATCATCAGAGATTACCAATACTTGGCCATCTTTTACTCATAATGGCAATTTCATATGGTTCAACTAAACACATTGACAAAAAATGATGACAAAAAATCTTTTTGAAGGCATGAAAACTCAGACATGCGTAAGGAAAAGCAGACCATATGAAAGCAATTCCAGACTTGTTATTCTTTATGATTGTACAATAATGGTTTGGCAGTATAAACCCCCAAATCCTCCTCTCAAAGTCATAAAACAAAGATTGGCCTTTTAAAGTTCATTATGTAAAATCACTGAAGAAAAATCTGAAAATGAAATTAAGCTCATAAATACAACATGACATTCTACAGAAAGAAATTGATAAATGATTATCTTCATTAATTGATTAATTCTACAATAAAGTTACATAATTTTATGAGTAAAGCAGCCATGCAAAAATGAATTTTGGCAAATTATGGATTAAAAACTAGAAAGATAGAATTATGTAATCACCTGCATTTATATAGATACTGGCCAGTACTCCATAATCAAGATTTAACTGAACAGTCTATATTTTATTTACATCATAAATCCATGCAGACCAGACCTGGAAACATCTTATGATGTACTGAAATTGAGCAACTAAAACTTCCTGAAAAAGAATAATTTATTTTTCTAATTGTTGGTACTATTGCAATTTATCATCTTTATCCCATGCATTTTGCAGATCTCTTAGAAAAATATTTAGAATTCTCACCATCTTTCCCTTAACTAAGAAACTGAATGGAAGATTTCTAATCTTTATTTCCAACTCAAACCTTTTTAATCTGTTATGTCTGTCAGTACAAAACATACACTTTCAAAATACAAGAAAAAATAATTAAAATAAAACGAAAACTAGCACAAAAATAGAACAAAATGAAGTCCCTGATTTACTCAGATATATAACCAGCCAAACATAACTGTTTACAGAACTGATGTCAGAAGAAAGAATACAGAAAGGTAGGTAGAAGAATGACAAAAGCTAATGTCTACTTGGAAAAACTGTTTTCCTAGAAACCCAGTAAGTAATGGCTACTCCCTTTGGATAAGAATTTACATATCAATTTTCTGGGTATCAATTAGCATTGCCAACTAGCATACTCTTGTGAAAGAAAATCCTCTCTTCACAAAGGACTTAAAAAATTACAATGTCTACCATGTGCAGATTGACAAGCTAATGAAATCTCTTATTTAGTATTATCATTATGTTCCCTATATTAGTTAACAATAGCTTCAGTAACTAGAAGAGTGAACATCTACTCCACTTTTGAGCACCAATTCTGTAATTCTCCAGGGGACCTCAAGGATCTAGATTATATTCTTAGATCCTTGACATTGAGGTTTGAGGGTGAGTTCCATCATTTTCATCAAATCTTGAATGAAATCCAAATAAGAATTAGACTTCAATACCCATAACACTGTATTACAGATCAAGAACTTTATTTTCTGGTTATGTCCTAGTCAGTTGTCCACTGTATTTCTAACCACCTTAATTCTCTAGTTCTGTTAACAGATTGATTTTTTAAAAGCGAAATGCTTAAAAGACACAGAACATAAAACACTGAATAATAAACATGAGAATTCAAGAAAAAGTCCTCCCTTGTGGACTAAAATGGACTCATAAAAGTATTTGAGACAACTTTTAAAAATCTAACCTCAAGCCTAGAATTAACAATCTCACTTCCCTACAAATTCTATGAAAAAAACATTAGTTTAGGTCCTTAAACATTTTATAAGAATGTAGTTAATTATCTATTTTTATTAATAAATGCTCTAACATTTTTGTATGTTACTTCATATATAAAAGATTATTAGGCCACTCTAAAACATTAATCTATAATAATCACAATTAAAAATCTAGATGTATAGCATCATAAGCTATTTTATAATTCTTCTGTCAAATAGCTTTTTGCTCATTTCAGCGTAGGGTTTAATATTTGGTATCAGTCACTAAGCATATAACCATACAGTATTAAAAGGTCTGAGATACTTACAGAATCATAATAGAAACCAGTGCTGTGGTCAAAATACAGCCCAGTATTTTCATCATAACTAAATCCAGTCTGTGACACAGCAGCTTCTGCTGCAGCTCTCAAACTTTCAGCTAATGATGAACCTTCTAGAGATGTATCTTCTGTTGCTAATGCAGACACTGGTTCCTACAGAAGATACAGTCATATCAAATAAGACAAAAACTTTTGCATATCAATTTAAAAGTTAGTAGAATTTGAAACAATAATTAGACTTAGAACTACATTTAAATAATGATTTCAATTTCTACTATGGAAAGGGGTGGCAATCAATTACAATTTTAACTACTTTTAAAAATATTTACTAGCGTGTCAGTTAATTCAACTTTGACTCAACTTTGAAGACACTAAAGTCAGTGACAATTATTTAAAAATAAATGATATTATAGAAAAGCAATTCACAAAATATAGACCTTGAAATATTCTATATGACAAATTATCTAGGTTCTTCAATAATTACCTGTTCAATGGGGAAAAAAATTCAGAAAGAGAGATAGAGGTGAAAGCTACAGATCAAATGAGATATATCACACACAATGGAGATCCTGATTTAAACAAACTGTAAAAACAAATTTATAAAACATTCAGGCAAACTTGAAAAGTGACAGGATATTCGACATAAAGGAAGCATTAAAATTTTGGGGTGTGAACATGGTATTGTGGTAGTTGTCCAAAGTTCTTTGGTTGAGTGAAAATATACTGACACATTTTGTTTACGTATATTATAAAATTTTAGAATACAATGTAGCAGGAACACAATTACACATATAAATAAGTTGCTAATTTTTGTTCTTCAAAAACTGTAATATTCTTTGCATAATTATACATAAGAATGTTACAATCCTTGTATATGTTGTGATGGACCAAAGAAGTCTACTTTTCTACGTAACAACAAAGGACAAGTTCTTGAGCATCAACAGTTTCATATTTAGCATTTTATTACCTGGGAATTTGAGGCAAAATGGCCTTGTCTGTATTGAACATTTTCTGTTCCATCAGTACCAGTGTATGTATCATTTTCTATTTGTAACTGGTCTTTAGAATTAAAAGTAGGAGCTTCAGTATCTTGATCTTGCCGATCTGAAAGTTCAGTCACTTTATTTGGAAGACTAACATCATTATAGTATGTCTGATAATAATAATCTGTAGCAAAAACAAATTAAGTGATATCATATCAGAATAGCATATATAAAAAGAACTTAATTTCAAAACACTGGCACTGAACACAAACAGCACATATTGCAAATAAATCACAATTTGTACAATTGTACACATTTTAAAAGATTAAAACTCATGGTGCAGATACTTCTGCAGAAGTATGTATCTTTGATCCTAATGTCTCCTTCAATACCCTAGCTGTCAAGCTAAAAGAAAAAAAAGTAAGTAGACTTGGATTTTCCACAGCAAGATTAAAAAGAAAATAGACAGGTTGTGTTCTATCAAAAAAAACTTAGCAACTCTTAACAACTTCTAACCACATACCTTAATATTGCTTATCAATTGACAACAAAGTAAAGGCAAAGTACCAGGGGTTGATTTTTCTGTCAAATTTCTCTCCTGATGCTGACTTTTTTTTTTTTTTTTTTTTTTTAGAGACAGGGTCTTGCTTTGCCACCCAGGCTGGAATTCAGTGGTACGATCATATCTCACTACAGCCTCAAATACCTAGGGGCTCAAGGGATTCTCCTGCTTCAGCCTCCCAAGTAGCTAGGACTACAGGCACACACAACCAGGCCCAGCTGATTTTTTTAAACTTTTTGTAGAGACGGGGTCTCTCTGCATTGCCCAGGCTGGTCTCTAACTGCTAAGCTCAAGTGATCCTCCTGTCTTGGCCTCCCAAAGTGCTGGCATTACAGGCATGAGCCACTGTACCCAGCCCTGATGTTGACTTTAAAAAAATATATACCATACAGATGTGTGTGGTTAGTACTATTGCTATGTTTAGCAATTTAGCTAAGTTATGTCCGGAATAAATCAAGGCAAAACTTAATGGGAAAGATTACTTCTTCTCGTGATCCATATATATTAATACTAAAACTTGCTATCTCAGTTATTTTGCCTTACAACATAATGACACTGATGAGGCCATGGTAGACTGGCACTGTACACAATGCTAAGTGGAATGTATCAAAAAAATACATGACCCTGGTCAGCCAGATAATGAAAATAGATGGTTTACTGCACAGCAAAAATTACTCAGCAAGTATGCCACACTGAAAACACATTAGCAACATTATAGAAATTACAGCAATGACAGTACATTTCTACTTTTTCCACAGAAGAGCAAACTGATTACCTGAAAACACCAAATCATACAGAGAAGTCAATGTTATAATGGTTCTCACATTTATCTAGATCTTAGCCTATTGTAAAGAAAACACTATGTTAACATGACATGAATGTAGTAGTATTAGGATATCCTCATGATAAGAGTTGAATACCTGACGTTGACCAAGGAGTGTGGTTCTCTGTTTGTACTTCTACATCAGACTTTTTATTATCTTCATTTCTCCCACAATGGAGTATTTTACTGAGTTCTTCTACCTGAATTGAAAATGAGGAAAAAGAAATCATGTAACAATCTAATAATATATACCCCATTCTCCTACTATTACAAGTAATTATTTTTCTTGGCAAAAGTTTTAGAGAAATGCCAAGAGCAACTCGTTTCCTAGCTTTCTGTTTAAGTGTTCTGTATCATTAAAGAAATACTTAGAAGTTTGTGTTTTAGTTTTTTTCATGCATGTAGCAGATATTATCTCACGCTGAAGTCCTGTCTGACTGAAGCGTATTAACTGAGACAGCCTCTCATCTGGCCATTTCCACACTGTTGCTCTGGCCTAGGCAGCATCCTTTCAAGGGCATTTTGGTGCGTGAGGCACATGGAGGACAGATGCCCCTCTCTGGCAGTCACCTTCTCTCTTCCCTTCTACTGCAGTTAGTCATAAGACTACTATTTAAAGAAAAATGTACACTGAAGATTTTAAGCGGCATTAACATATTTAAGTGAACAATTAATCCCAGGTGGATGGCACTGAGTGATATTATATAATTCAGTAGGAATGGGAATTTGTAGTTTTTAAATTTTCTAATATTCCAGGGAAAACTGCTGACCTTTTAAAATATTAGCATAAAAACATTCCTTTTCTTCCAGAAGGGTCCTGTTCACAAAGTCCCATTACTTAGTCAATCTGATTTATCAAATTAATAACCAAAACGACTCTTCAAAGATTAGCAAACAATGCTTTCGTTAGGATCTCTACACAAGCAGTACTTTAACAATTTAGAATTATAAAAGGGTTTTTAGAAGGCTGTCATATTTTGCTTCCCTCCATCCATAATAATTTTACCACATTTATATCCTCCTAGCACAGTTTCTATACATTATAGGTGTTCAAGAAAGAACTGTTGGGAAAATAAATAAAAACTTCCTATAATGTCATAATGTCAAGAATTTCGTATGAGCATACAAAGTCATTGACACTCAGAAGTTATTTTCATAGCTCATTTAGTAACAAAGCGTAATAGTCTGATGACGTTTTAATATTCAGCCCATTTATCTGGTTTCAGGAAATGTACCAATAAACTATGAAAGACTAGACAACAGTTAAGTTGAAATTAACAACTATGTGGAAATAACAACTCGTCAAAACAGAGTGCAACTGCCCAACAGATCAAGCAGTAAAAAAATATTAAGCTTTGTGTTTTCTTTTAATGTGACAGTTTAAGTATTTGTCCTGTATATCATGAAAATGAAACAAGCTTAATGTCTCTCTCTACAAAGACGGTTGTATCTTCCTTGCTTCTACAAGAAAACCCAAGATGATAAATGCCCAGAATAGCAACCTTACACATGTAAGCATTCAACAGTTTGTAAAACTGTGACGGTTTGCTGATGTCTATCTAACCTTCACAACTGTGTGCTAGTATCATCCTCATTTGACGGGCAACTGAGGCTCAGTAGAAGTTTACACATAGGGTGAGCATTAGAGATGGGATTCTGACTCGAGTTCAGAATGTGACCTAGAATAAAATATTATAAGTGCGCCTACTGCCAACTGGACGTTGGGACAAGTGAAAATGAAGTAAACGTAGCCAAAGTACTGAAGTTCAATTCACGCCACCTGTGGGGCACTTATTTAAATCAATAACCTTAACTCTTGGGTTTGCTCCAAATGTACTTGGAATTATAACTGCACTGAGCTTTTATTTATTTATTTCAAGTACTTTATAAAGTAGTTCTGAGCCCTGCTAGGGACCCTTCCGACGCCATCAGAGGCTTCAAAGGCCTCGCCTCCGACTGAATGGGGCGCGGGGTTGAAGGCGGACGCGCACCTGCGTGCGGAGCTCCTGGTTGTTGCTTTCCGCGCTCTGGTACAGCCGCTCTGTGTGATGCAGCAGCTTCTCGATCTCCCGCACCTGCCGCTTGCAGCTCCGCAGTTCGCGTTCCAACTTCTCCACCTTCCGCCTCAGCTGGGCTAGCTCAGGCTCGGGGGAGGTGGGCGGCGACAGCGACAACGAAGGCGACGGCGGTGGAGACGGCGCCTCGGAGGCCATGAGGTCAGGCGCGAGGCGGCCCACAGGCGCGGAGGGGGCTGCGCTCAGGCCGAGACGGGCGCCCGCGGACCCAGAGGCCACGGGAGCGTGCGGGCACTGAAAGGCGGCCTCACACCCGGCCGGCCGCGGTGGCCCCTGGCCATGACGCCCTGAAACTCGTCGCCTGGAGCCGACCGCGGCTTCGGGCAACGACCGAGAGGACGGAAGGCGGCCCTGCCCGATCTGCGCGACCTTGTAATCGGAAAACTTTACTGGCAACTACCTTCCCCAGCGACCGAGACAGCGGGAGGAGCGTTGGAAAAGTAGGCGGGCCAGAAAACCACGGACCAGAAACGCTCCGGCAGTTCCCGGGCTGAGCCGGAAACAATGGCTCCAGCGGTGGGCGGGGCCGAGCCGGAACAGGAAGCGACAGGAAGCGGAATGTGCCTGATAGTGCACATGCGCACGTCCTGCCTGCGAGGAGGCGAGGCCATACGTGAGGGCGTGGGGAGCTGGTGGGGAAGTGGCTACCGACGCCCTGGAGTGATGCGGAGCTTGCAGCCTCTGGTGTCAGGCATTTGCACTTGCCACTCTCTTTGAAAAACCTTTTTGTATAGATGCGTTTCCTAGCTCCTTGTTTTACAGCTGAGAACACTGAGTTTCCCACAAGTGATATTCCAAGGATTAATGCAGATAATGGTAAACCAGGATTGGAACGTACTGTTCTGATGCTCTCCTTTTTAGTCATTCTGCAGATTGCTCAGTTTAGAACCCCCCTCCCTCCACCTCGGCCAAGGAAAAGAGAGCAAGTGCATTAGGTCTGAGTTGCAAAAAAAAAAAAAAAAATCCCTGGCAGGAAAATAAGAGACTGAGAGATGATATTCTGTGGAACAGAATGGAAGAATGCTCTGGTTTGATGGATTTATTTGGTCTTTCATTTGCGTGACCCTGGCATTGATTCGTCAGCCTTTAAATTGATGAGGACTTATTTGGAACACAATTCCTTCCTTCCCCAAGGTCAATTAGAGTTAGATCCTGAACTCAGAGTGCTGGTCCTGAGATTTGCCAGGGTCAGCAACTGTCATCTTGGTTCTCTCACAGGGACCAGCATGGCGCCTGTCACAGAGCAGGTATCCATAAATGTTTACTGAACATAGCTAAACATGGGAATCCTGTTTGTTGTCCTAGATCAGTGGCCACTTCCATTAATATGTTTTCTTAGTTTCTGTACTCTTGATGCTCTGGCATCTGGGGCCTCTGTGATTAGAGAGGGACTGCCCGTTCAAGGGTTAGCTAATTCCTAGAGATAGCAAACAACTCACCCCAAGCGTGCCATATGCAAACTGACCGGTCCAGAGCCCACCAACCTTCTACCTCCTTTAGCAGGCTGTTTCACTCCAAGCCAATATTATCCTACCCTAATCATTCCAGAGGTAGGTACCAAACTACTAGGGACAATCCCTACACCTCAGAGCCCACTGAAATTATTCAAACTAGTCAGTCCTAAGCCTGCTTATCTTACCTTTCTCATTTCTTCCCACCGAAAACCACAATAAAGGCTCTTGCCACATTTCGTCACACTCCTTCTGCCTCCTCATGGACCTTGGTATTTCCCCACATGGCCCTGTAGGCTTGGTATGCCCTTGAGCTCTGTGAGTAATAAACTCTTTTCAATGACAAATCATCTAATTTGTTGGCCTCACGATACCTGAATGATAATAAAACCTACATTTTAAAACATTGTTCTGTATGTCTTTTTGTCCTGTGCACTGCCTACTAGCTCTGTCGCAAACAGCTTTCCAGCCAGGATGTGCTCTCTCTAGGTCCTGCACACATTCTTCCTTAGGCCTTAAGAGCCTTCTACAACCTTCTACAAAACACCTTATATGAAAAATTAAAGATTTACCCTATTGTCAAGTCAATAGTGATCCTCCAGCCATCAAAGGAAATTTAGTGAGAAAACACAGTATGTCCTCCATAATGTAGAACAAAGATTTTTTTTGTCATTGTAATTTTCACTGATTACTTTTGAGAAGGGAGTGAAAAATTTTTTTTTCAGAATATTATGGGGGTACAAACGCTTTGGTTACATAAATTGCCTTTGCACTGCCTGAGTCAGAGCTACAAGTGTGCCCATCCCCCAGACAACGCACACCACACCCGTTAGGTGTGAATTGACCAGTCCCCTCCTTCCCCACCAACCTGCCCGACACCTGATGAATGTTGCTTCCCTATGTGCACGTAAGTGTTGATTGATTAGTGCCAATTTAATGGTGAGTACATGTGGTGTTTGTTTTTCCATTCTTGTGATACTTCGCTTAGAAGAATGGGCTCCAGCTCCATCCAGAATACTATAAGAAGTAGTTCACCATTGTCTTATGGCTGAGTAGAACTCCATGGCATACATATACCACAATTTATTAATCCACTCATATATTGATGAGCACTTGGGTTGTGTCCACATCTTTGCAATTGTAAATTGTCCTGCTATAAACATTCGAGTGCAGATGTCTTTATAGAATGGTTTTTTTACCCTTCAGGTAAATACCCAGTAGTGTGATCGCTGGATCAAATGGTAGTTCTACTTTTATTGATAGTTCTTTGAGGTATCTCCCTATTACTTTCCATAGGGGTTGTATTAGTTTGCAGTCCCACCAGCAGTGTATGAGTGTTCCTGTCTCTCCACAATCACGCCAACATTTGTTATTTGGGGAATTTTTTTTTTTTTTTTTTGAGACAGACTCCATTGCCCAGGCTAGAGTGCCATGGCGTCAGCCTAGCTCACGGCAACCTCAAACTCCTGGGCTCAAGTGATCCTCCTGCCTCAACCTCCCGAGTAGCTGGGACTACAGGCGCTTTCCACAATGCCCAGCTAATTTTTTGTTTCTATTTTTAGTTGCCCAGCTAATTTTTTCTATTTTTAGTAGAGACAAGGTCTCACTCTTGCTCAGGCTGGTCTCAAACTCCTGACCTCAAGCTGTCCTCCAGCCTTGGCCTCCCAGAGTGCTAGGATTATAGATGTGAGCCACCACGCCCAGCCTATTTTGGGACTTTTTGATAAAAGCCATTCTCACTAGAGTTAAGTGATATCTCGTTGTGGTTTTGATTTGCATTTCCTTGATGATTAGAGATGTTGAGCATTTTTTTCATGTTTTTTGGCCATTTGTCTTCTTTTGAAAAGTTTCTGTTCATGTCCTCTGCCCACTTTTTTTAATGGGGTCATTTGATTTTTTTCTTGCTGATTTTCCGAAAGCAATCACAGCAACAATAAAAATAAATAAATGGGATCTGATAAAATTAAAAAGCTTCTGCACAGCCAAAGAAACTATCATTAGAGCGAATAGACAACCTAAAGAATGGGAGAAAATATTTGCATGCTATACATCCAATAAAGGGCTGATAACTAGAATATATGTAGAACTCAGAATAAAGATTTAATGCCAAAAAATTCTGATTTCCCTTAACGCATTAATGACTCTATTGCTGAACTTACTAAAACAAAAATATTTTTGTGAGAGATGGAGGACTTGCTCTGTCGCCCAGACTGGAGTGCAGTGCTATGATCATAGCTCACTGCAGCCTTGAAATCCTAGGCTCAAGTGATCCTCCTACCTAAGCCTTCTGAGTAGCTAGGACTACAAGCATATGCCACCATGCCTGGCTGATTTTTAATAACTATTTTTTGAAAGACAGAGTCTCTCTGTGTTGCCCAGGCTGGCCTCAAGCAATCCTCTCACCTCCCAAGTAGCTGGGATTACAGGTGTGAGCCACCGCGCCCAGCAAAATCTTTTCTAAAGATGCTATATTTTCCACTTTCTCCACCTTTGGGGGATAGAAACTTCCATAAACACCACCTGCAAGATACATTTAAGACAGTATTTCAGGTTTTAGCAATTAATTAGAGAATGAATAAATAAGATTTTTAACTGCCACTTGAAGCAATTCTTCTCTTATTTGTCTTAAAGTTAATCTGTTCAAGCCCAGATTATCCTGACCTCATCATGCAACCAGTTTATACCTTACCTCTGACGATTAGAAAACAGGGATATTTTGTTCTGTTTTGAGAAAAAGCCTTAAGTATCAGGAATTGCTAGTGCCAGAGGTGGTCTATAGTGGCTTATTAAACAAATTAGGTTGCTATCCTATTACATTAAAGAAGCCTAGAGATGGACACTCCGGGGTGTCATGACTACGCACGTCTTTAGGGGCCCAGGCTCCATCTGTGTTTCTGCTCTGCTATTCCTAGAGCATGTTTCTAGCCTCCAGGTCCCTCCGTGGTTCAAGATAGCAGGAGACATAAGGACTTTCCCAAATCGCCACTGAATGGCTTCTGTTTCTATATCAATAGCCACCCCTTGCTGCAAGTGGGGCTGGGAATTATGTGTGTATGTGTATTTTTCTAAGCTAGACACAATAGTCCCCTAATAACGTACGGGTTCTACAAGTAGGGAAGATGGGCAAAATGCATGCAGAGTAGGTGACTAGCAGTTTTTGCCACACCTGGTTTTCAGCTCTAAGGGGTACTTAACGTAGTTGGCGGGGGAGCGGTCAGTGCCCTAGAGAAGCATACTTTTTTTTTTTTCCTCTTTTAGTTTCCAAAGTCAGTTCCCTTTATTAAATGATTTCTACAGACCAGAAATACAAAGTAAAAATAGGAATATTCCCCAGGTAGGAGTTACAGGCCTGACCTCACATGACCCCTGCTACAGCAACGTGAACAGGACAAGCAGCAGCTAAGCTATATGGCTAAGGCCGGAAAAGTAGGAAGAGGATTTGGATCCTGCATTGCCCTGCCTCCCACGCACTCTCTCCCCAGCTTAGAAAGAGCCATGCTTATGAAGCAGCAGGGTGAAGAGGCCTCCTCTGCTGCCCCAGTGAAGTGCATACCAGCAGGAGAGCTTGTTCTTGACACCCTGCACAATTTGATTTTGTTTTTTAATATGTTTTCCCCACACCCTCTCAAATACATGACATGAACCATTCCTGTGCTTTTCGCCAGTATAAATGTTATGAGATATTTCATTGCTGTTTTAATTTGCACTTCTCTGATTCCTAGAGGATTTTATACATTTGCTGAAATGTATGTATGTTGAAATGTCTATTTGTGCTTTCCCTCCTGTGAATGCCTATTCATCTCTTTTTGCCCATTTCTTTGTTATTTTGCAGAAGTTCATTATATAAACTAGGTATTACTCCTTTATCAGTTTTAGACATTGCAGATATCCTCTCCCAGTCTGTCATATATCTGTTAACTTTGTCCATGGTGTCCTTTTTTTAACCAGAAATCTTTAATTTTTATGTAGTCAAATCAGTCTTTATTTTATTTCATTTGCTTTATGGTTTAGACTTTTGAATCTTATCCATGAAGTTTTCCCCTACCCCAAGTAGTTCTTCTCTTGACCTTATAAATTAATTTGAACTTTCACATTTCATTCTCTACACCAACAGGGGTGGGGAGAGGGATTAAGATA
>RJWJ010026542.1:0-22926 GCA_004363605.1 Indri indri | reverse complement strand
ATAAGTGCACATATAAAAATAACATTTAATGGATGTCGGGCAGGGGGGAGGGGGGATGGGGGAGGAGGGGACAGGTATATGCATACACAAAGAGTGCAATGGGCACCATCCGGGGAGTGGACAGGCTTGAAGCTCGGACTTGGGGGGGAAGAGGGGGGCAAGGGTGCCATACATAACCTAAACATCTGTACCCCTATAATATGCTGAAATAAAATAAATAAAAGACTATATGCAATAAGTGAAAAAAAGAAAAAGAAAACCAGAGGAATGAGTGAAATGTCACGGAATCCAATGGATGTGAATGCTTCATTAAAAAATTAAGCAGTCTTATGAGTTCAATTATGTTAAAAGAAAAATGACCATTTGATCTAGGAAGAAAGATGTCATTGGAGTTTTTGGCAAGAGAAATCTGGGTGGGGTGTCATAGCAGAGGTAAACTGTGGTGAATTGAAGGGTAATTTGAAGAGGAGGTGGTTTGAAGAGGTAATGCTGTTAAGATTCTATCTGTGAAGAAAAAAATGATGGAGAAGTGGGTAGGGGAGAATTGAGAGTCATTAAAAGATTTTTTTGTGTGTTACATTTTAAAATGGTAAAAAGTTAAAGATGCTTATATGCTGATAGGGACAAACAAGCAAAGAAGAAGAAGTTGAAGACACAAGAAAGAAAGGTCACAATTAACAGACTGGCATCCCAGAATGAGGTGGCATCTATGATATAGTGGTAGGAGTACAGCTTACATAGAAGAGTGACATCATTTTCACACACAGGAGCGAAGGAAGAAAGGATGGTATGGATGGTGGGGAAGAGAGTTTGTATCAGGTGACTTTTATTAATTTTGAGAATTAACAAGGGACATATACAGGGATTGACAATTTGAATCAAATGGAGACCATAGCAAATGAAAACCATAGTTCGCTTGGGAAACCTAGAAGGATTCTCAGGCAGCATCAGCAATCCAGCTGCCACTGGAGACCATGAATTTATAGGGTCACTAAGCCACCTCATTTTGTGATTTTCTCCAGCAGCAATAAGCAAATAAATAGTTGGTATAGGATCAAAATCTTTAAAAGAAATAAAAGCACACATGAAGAACTTACTGCCTATTGACATGTGCAAACAGATGAAATTCAAGGTAATTGGAAGGTTTTCAAAAATATCTCCACAGCTCCCAGTACTGAAAGCCAGGCCAACTATCCAAGAAGCAGATTTACTCATGTCAGGCATGTGCTACACTGTTAGAATTTCATTTACATAACCATTCTGAGCAAGCGAACTAGAAACTAAAATCTATAGTTACCAAACTGGTTCTAAAATCACATGACACGTATGAAAAGAAAATTGGTCTTTCTTTGTAATGAGGAATGAATTTTGCCAGTATGATATTTATATTCTGACAAAGCACTGTGGTTTGCAAATAGGAAAGTCACCAAGGCCATTGGCCATACAGATTAATGGGTTCCACTCCTTAATGCTTTAGATTTTTTTCAGATTTACCTATGCCGGAGCTTTTTGTAATTTGACTTCAAAAAAGAAAAAGTTGTTTTCAAAATTCAACTCAGCCTTTAATACCATTTTAGCACTTTCATTACTGAACACAGTTGCTCACTCCTTCCTTGCACCTCATTCTTCACTTGGCTTCCAAGATAACTATTTGTGGATTTCCCCCTACCTGGCTGCTTTTCTTTCCTTAGTTTGATTCTGCTTATCTTCTTGTTCTTTGCATTCTGAAATTGTTCTCCTCATTTACTACCTAGATGAACTTAGCCAATCTCATGGCTATAAATACCATCTATTTGTTGTTTATTCCCAAATTGATGCCTTTAGCCTAGACTTCTTTTTTGAGCTCAGACTCATATATCCAATTGTTTATGTTTATGTCTAATAGGCATCCCAAACTAACTGGTCCGGAAACTAGCTCTTGATTCCTTCTTCCTACCTCCTCTACTCTCGAATCAACTCTTACTGTAGATTTCCCCATCTCAGTGGAAACTCCACCCTATCAAATTTCTTAGGCCAAAGATGCTTGGGACATCCTGTACTCTGCACTTTATCTCCCATTCTCATTTCATCAATCAGCATATCCTGTTAACTATTCCCCATAAAATCGATTTCTGATTCATCCACTTCTCACCACCTCTACTGACATCACCCAAGCATAAGGCTAGATTCTTTTCAGTTTTTACTGTTCCAAACAAAGCTACAACAAATATTCTTGAATAAGACTCTGTCCACATATGTTGGTGTTTCTCTGGGATAGAAAACAAGTAGTGTAAATACCTTATGCCTAGTTTTATTTAAATAGATATGGTGTGATTGCCCTTCAGAAGGTTTGTTACCAATTTGCATACCCTCCAGAATTACGTGAGAAGAGGGTAATGTTGAAATGTCTTCCTGTGTCTTCTATTATGTTGTTACAAAAGTAACTGTGGTTTTGGACTGTGAATTTTAAATCATTATAACTAGGCTCGAATACATGTTTATTAATCAAAGTAGGAACCATTGTTATCAACACGTTTTTGAGAACAAGAAATACATTTGTTTATTCCTATAGTGTAAAAATCCATGCTTCAGGATTTGATGAACTCTTGGAAAGCATTCTCCCCGCGAAAAGTTGTTGAGATGCTTGAAGAAATGGTAGTCAGTTGGTGAGAGGTCAGGTGAATATGGAGGAAGAGGAGGAGGAAGCAAAACTTCGTAGCCCAATTTGTTAAACTTTTGAAGTGTTGGTTGTGCGACCTGTGGTCAGGTGTTGTGGTGGAGAAGAATTAGGCCCTTTCTGTTGACCAATGCCTGCTGCAGGCATTGCACTTTTCAATGCATCTCATTGATTTGCTGAGCATACTTCTCAGATGTAACGGTTTCACGGGGATTCAGAAAGCTCTAGTGGATCAGACCACCAGTAGACCACCAAACAGTGACCATGACCTTTTTTGGTGCAAGTTTGGCTTTGGGAAGTGCTTCGGAGCTTCCTCTTGGTCCAACCACTGAGTTGGTTGTTTCCAGTTGTCAAATAAAATCTACTTTTTGTCACACATCACAATCTGATTGAGAAATGCTTCATTGTTGTTGGGTACAAGAGGAGAAGATGATCCTTGAAAACAACAATTTTTTTGATTTTTGGTCAGCTCATGAGGCACCCACTTATTGAGCTTTTTCACCTTTCCAATTTGCTTCACATGCTGAATGACCATAGAATGTTCAACCTTGAGTTATTTGGCAACTTCTTGTGTATGAGGATCAGAGGATCAGCTTCAATGATTACTCTTAATTGGTCATTGTCAACTTCTGATGGCCGGCCACTGCAGTCCTCATCTTCAAGGCTCTCGTCTCCTTTGCAAAACTTCTTGAACCACCACAGCACTGTACATTCATTAGCACTTCCTGGGCCAATGCATTGTTGATGTTGCAAGTTGTCTCCATTGGTTTATGACCCATTTTTGAATTCGAATGAGAAAATCGCTTGAACTTACTTTTTATCTAACATCATTTCCATAGTCTAAAATAAATATAAAATAAACAGCAAGTAATAAGTCATTAGCAAAAAAACATAAAGCAAGAAATGTGCATGAAAATGACGTATAACATGACCACATTTGTTTAAGAATGTATTCCAATATCAAACGACAAATATCAACAATGTTAAAACTGCAATTACTTTCGCACCAACCTAAATAGGATTTGTAAAAGCAGAAAAAGGAGTAGGTAAAATGTCAGACTAGAAAATATGGTAGGAATAGAATATGGATCTGATGTTATTATCAGATCAAAGACTATTGTTCTTCAATAAGTGATGAAGTTCTGGATGTGGAAGGTAAAGTTATTGTCAATGGAAATGGAGAAAGGATTTATTCCCAAGATGTTTCAACCAGAGGTATTTCCAGGACCTACTTAAATTTTGGAGATATGTTTTGTCAGTGTTTCCACCTATGTCTGATGTTTAGGGTTAAAAAAGTACCCCAGAAATTATTTGCATAATAAACTTGCCTGATGCATTAGACATGCAAGTTTCATTGTCAAATTGAGTATCAAAGTTTTGCCTATGTATAAATTTAAAAGTATTTCCAGGAAATTTCTAGGTCATCAGCAGCAGGAGAAAAAGAGGGTGTTAGAAGTAATTTAGTGGAGAATAGATGACTTCATCAATAGAGTAAATGAGATAATCATAATCATTATCCTCCTTTCATTTATTTTAATGATCACTTTATAGAATTAATGTTGCCAATTTTTCCTGCCCTTAAGGCATATATTTAGTATTTTAGTGGGCTTAGTTTAGAAGGTATTTATGTATAGGAATACAGTATATTCTGAAAAGTTCTGGTTCAGAAGTAAGGATGTACCCATGTGGTGAACATATTCATCTTAGTGAGGAGAAATGTAGCACACCCTAAATGTGCCTCTCATTAATCAGAAAGTGAACCTTATCAGGAATGGGGACAAAGAAGTATCAAAGGCTCCACTCAGATAGGAAAAAAAAGAGACTCCTGCAGAGACAGTGCTTATGCACTATCCTGAGACTCAGCTCTGACTTGGTCATTTGGTCTTCCTCAGGTGAACCAGCATAAGGGAATTGCTGGCCTTTCGTGCCAGAGAGGAGAGTCAGGACAGGCTATCATGCCATTTATGCAATATATTCCTCTCTTCCTCCAAATTCAATGAGTGTCAATTTTCTGAACAAAACCCAAAATAAGTAAAGGGTAGAAAATGAGAGATTGGAGGTGGGGAAGGTAACAGAAAGAACCATTTGAGTTCTCATAAGTTTAATATATTCCAAAACACATGTTTTGCTGAATCCCACAGATTTGCTAAATTGTGTCCCCTTTGTCATTTAGTTTGAAGAATCTTTTGATTTCCATCTTAATTTCCTCCTTTACCCAATACCTATTCAGCAGTAGGTGCTTTAAATTCCATGAGTTCGTGCAGAGTTGAGTGTTTCTGTTGGAATTGATTTCTAATTTTATATCACTGTGGTTTAAAAAGATACATGGTATAATTTCCATTTTTTTAAATTTTTTAAGCCACGTTTTGTGGCCTAAGATGTGATCAATCTTAGAGAATGATCCATAAGCTGATAAGAAGAATGCATATTCAGTGGTTTGGGGAATGTTCTGTGAATGCCTGTTAGGCCCATTTGTTCTAGAGTTCCATTTAGGTCCATTATTTCTTTGCTGATTTTCTCCTTGGTGGATCTATCCAATTCTGTGAGTGGAGTTTTGAAGTCACTGGCTATTATTATGCTGTCGTTTATGATTTTGTTTAGATTAAGCAGGGTTCGCTTTACGAATCTGAGTGCTTCTGCGTTAGGGGCAGAAATATTTAGGATTGTTATGTCTTTGTCTTGTATTGTTTCCTTCACCATTATATAATGACCATCCTTGTCTTTTTTTGCCCTTGTTCATTTTAAGTCTATGTTATCTGATATGAAAATGGTTATTCTCTCTTTATTTTCATTCCCATTTGTGTGGAATGTTTTTGTATTGATGTTTTCCATCCCTTTTCTTTGAATCTGAGTGAGTCCTTATGGGTTAGATGTGTTTCCTGTAGACAGCAGATACTTAGCTTATATATTTTTTTATCCATTCAGCCAGCCTATGTCTCTTGAGTGAGGAGTTCGAGCCATTCACATTTATTGGAAGAATTGATAAGTGGGGTGGATTTCTGTTCACCCTGTTGAGTAGAACTTTATTGCTTTGTTTTACCTCTTGAGCCATTGTGGTATCCAGGATCTGACCTTTAGCTTCTGGATGACTTTACACTGGTGGGTGTTTATTGTGGGGGAATCTTTTCCACTAAGAACAGGAATAAGGCAAGGATGTCCCCTCTAACCATTACTGTACATTCTATCTCAAGAACTTATTCATCTTATAACTGCAAGTTTGTACCTCTTAACTATCATCTTCTCATGTCCCTGATCCCTATCCTTCTACTTTCTCTTTTTATGAGTTCAACTTTATTTAGATTGCACATGAGTGAGATCATATAGCATTTGTCTTTCTCTGTCAAGCTTATTTCACTTAGCTTTTGTCCTCAAGGTTTATTTATGTTGTGACAAATGGCAGGATTTCCTTCTTTTTTAAAGAACTGAATAATATTCTATTGTGTGTGTATATATATGTATACCATGTTTTATTTATATATTCATTCATCGATGGACGCTTAGGTTGTTTCCATATCTTGGATATTGTGAATAATGCTGCTGTGATCACAGGAGTACATATCTCTTTGAGATAGTAATTCTATTTCCTTAAAAATGCCATTAAAATTTATAATTTCTGCTCTGTGAAAGACACTGTCAAGAGGGTGAGAAAACAAGCCACAGACTAGAAGAATATAAGCCCCCAAAATATATTTGATAAAGGACTGTTATCCAAAATACACAAAGAGGTCTTAATATTATAAGAATTCTTATAGTACAATAAGAATAAGAAATGAACAATAACTGAAAAACATGATTAAAAAGGGGCAAAAGGCCCAAACAGGTACCTCACCAATGAAGATATACCAATGGAAAATAAGCATAGAGAAACATGCTCAACATAATATGTCATTGGTAATTGCAAATTAAAACAATGAGATACCATTAAGCATATATTAGAATGGCCAAAATTCAAAACACTAATAACACCAAATGCTGGTGAGGCTGTGGAGAACAGTCTCATTCATTGCTGGTAGAAGTGAAAAATGGTACAGCTACTTTGGAAGACAGTTTGGCAGTTTCTTATAAATTTAAACTACTCTTATCATACAATCCAGCAATCATACTCCTTGATACTTACCCAAGAATTTGAAAACTTATGTCCATACAAAATCTTGCACACAAATGTTTATAGCACCTTTATTCATAATTGGCAAAATTTGGAAGCAGCCAAGATGTCCTTCAGTAGGTGAATGGATAATTATTAGATTTTAAGTGGTCTCACTACAAAGAAATGATAAGTATGTGAAGTAATATATATGTCAATTAGCTTGATTTAGCCATTTTACAAGCCAATTCAAAGCATGTTGTATGCCATCAATATACGCTATTTTTATTAGTCAATTTAAAAGCTAAAAAACTAAAATATATGGAAATGCATAAGCACTGGAGTAGTTAAATCAATCTTGAGAAAAAATAAGAAATTTTGAGGACTCACAGTACCCATCAAGAGTTACCATGAAACTTCATCAATCAAAGTAGTGTGATTTTGGCATTAAAGCAGATAAAGATCAATAAAAAATAATCCAGAATCCAGATATATAGAGTTAACTAGTTTTTGAAAGAAGTGCCAATAAAATTCAATAGGCAATGGAAATCTTTCAGCACATTGTTCTGGAACAAATGGATAAATCTATGAAAAATTATTTAAAAAATTAATCTTGATTTCTACTTCATAGCATATATACAATTAATTTTTATAAACAATATATACTATATATAAATACCATATAATATATGGTATATAAGATATAATAATATGTATACATTAATTTTGGATGCATCATAGACCTAAACATAAAAACTGAAACTGTAGAACTTTGTAAAAAAATAGAATATTTTCATAACTTTGGAGTAGTTAAAAAGCAGTAATATAAAAGAATAAATAAAGTTAGATTTCTTCAAATTAGAAAAATTCTGCATCAAAAGACATTTAAGCAAATGAAAAATTCTGGAGAAAGTATTCACAAAATATATATTTGAGAAAGGTCTTGTATCTAAATTATATAAACATCTCTTATAACTTAAATATAGCAAAACAACCCAATTTAAAAATGGGCAAAAGTCTTAAGGAGACACTTTACAAAATTTGATATTTGGAAAACCAATGTATGTTTGAAAAGGAACCCAATTATCAGTCATGAGATACCATTGCACACCCACTAGCATGGCTAAAATTAAGAAAACAAACAAACAAAAACTGACCAAACCAAATGTTGGTAAGGGTACGGAATCTGAGCAATTCTTCCTAGATATTTACCTACATAAAAATGTATATGTTTTTAAAAGATTTGTACAAAAATATTCACAGCAACTTTATTCAAATATCTGAAAATAATCCAAATTGCCCTCACCTTAAGAATGAGTAAACTTATTGGTGTAAACTTAGGTAATATAACATTCTTCAGCAAAAGAAGAAAATGAACTGCATATACACACAATGTGGAAGAATGCCAGAATTCTATGTCAAGGCAAACAACCAGGCACAAAAGAGCTCAAACAGTGATGTGATTTATAGGATGCTATGAATGAGTAAAACTAATTTATAGTGATAGAATAGAACAGGAGTTGACTCTAGAATTAGGGAATTTGATGAGAAGGGAGGATGAGAGAACTGTCTGAGGTGAAGGAAATATTTTATACCTTGACAAGGGTATTGTTTATGCAAGTGTTCATATTTGTTAAGATTCATTGAACTGTATAATTATGATCTGTTCACTTTACTGTGTATATGTATACTACCCAAATTAAAATAAAATCATAGGGCCTTAAGCCCACTTTAAAGTTTTGAGAGTTTAAATATAATACATAGCAAAACCTCTTAAAGTTACTCTAACATCATCACCAGAGAAATTTAAACAGCTTTCACTCAGCATCCCTCAGGCACACAGCTGTTTAAATAAGCTGTTTTGCTAAGTAACACAGCTGTGTTCCCCGGTGAGGCTTTTCCAGTCACCTAACCACTTATTTCACTGCTTTTTCTAAGTTTAGTCACATCATGAGTGATTCCCAATGATTCATTTATTTTTTCTCTTATTTCCAGCAGATTTTTCATGATATATAGCTTACTTAATTGAGACAATCATCATTATATGATCATTGTGATCTCAATTTGCTTAATGTATGCAAATACTAAGAACATCTTTTCAGGTCAGGATATATAGATTGATCTCATTGTTTTTATTGAATACACAGTAGGTCACAGTTTGAATATTTCAGAATTTATTTAACGCTTTCCTAATTGATGGCCATTTAATTGTTGTCATACTTTTTTTTTTTGATAGTACAACTAGCCTGCAATAAACATCACATTTGGCTTCTTGAGTTTACACTTTTGTTTCTACAGCATAGATTTCACATTTGTTGCAATATTTTACATACTTAGCATATTCTCAACAATACTTAAAACTCCATAAGGCTGCTGTTTGTCTGTTAGTAAACTGTTGGATCCCTAGAGCCTAGCACAATACTTGGTGTACAGTAGGTTCTCATTAAGTGTTTGCTGAACAAACTAATAAATTATGTAATTATGTATTTTCCTATTACAAGGCTTACATAGCAGTTTATTAGTTAATAGTCCAGTCCATTTAATTTCAACCCTCTCATATGAAAATTCTTTAGGAAAAAAACATGCCAGATGTATAAATAATTACTAAAAGGAAAACACCAACTAAAAGTGACAAATTTATTTACACAACAAAAAGTGGGAAGATGAAATAGCCATCATAGATTTAGTGGAGAAACCTTGTAAAGGTTATTAAACTGAAATAAAAGCTAAATTCAGACTGTGTTGTTAGGTGATTTAAGTGAATTCCAATCTCATTAAATCCAGGAGGTATTTATTTCAGCTCAGCAGTTTTAAAAGGAAGTGCTGAATTCTCAAACAACAGGGAAGCTTGTGCAAACAAGGACATGTTTCTTTGTTATGGGTGTCTCAACCAGGAGTAACAAGGAAGAACTTAACTCCTGAAATATGGCAAAGGGGCATATCTAGGAGATGTCTTTGATTCAAGGAACCTTCAGTAGCACGTTCTTGTGAATGTGTTTGACATTCCCTGAAACTTTAAAATCATGAGGGGTGTGTGCACACACGTCTGCTCCTGTTATATCAATAACACTAGCAAAACTAGCACAGGTGCTCAATTAAAATTTTACGAATAACATAATCAATAAGCTGGAAATGGAGGAGTAAGGGAAAGCCCAAATGCTGGCATTGAAGTTCCCAAGAAGAGGCAAGGAATAGAGACTCTATGCTCCTCTCTGCTTCGGGAATCTTAAACAACTAAAATTACTGAACCCCCAGGAACAACTAGCTTATTGGTAAAGATTTAAAACTCAGGATCAAAATCTACTGAATGTCAGCCAAAACTTGTATTAATACTTTCAAATGAAAGCCCTATGACTTAAGATTGCAAGTTTGAATCATATGTTATATACCAATATATAGCTTTGTATTCAATATATTTTTAAATAATAAAGGGCAACAAGGGCTATTTCAATGAACTAAGATTAAGAGGGATAGATACTGATTTATTTTTCTTCTCCCTCAGCTTCATTAGGAAAAAAAATTACCCTCTGCCCTTTAGCACATGGTCATTTGCTTACGTCATAAATCTGGCATCAGGCTCTTTATACAGCTTTTTCTGATAACCTTGATTTTCTGGAGTGTTGCTGCTCTCAGAGTTATCTTGCTCAATGTTTTCCTTCTGAATTTTGGAGGCCACTTTTTACTTAAAATCTACTCTCCTCGAATATAACATTGGCTCTCTTTATACCAACATCAGGATATTAGTTTACTGGGGCTGCCATAGCATAGTACTCCACAGTTTTGGAGGGTAGAAGTCCAAGATCAAGGTGTCTGCAAGGCCGGTTTCTTCTGAGCTCTCTCACCTTGGTTTGTAGATGGCCATCTTCTTCCTGTGTCTTCCCACTGTCTTCACGCTGTGGGGGTCTCTATCCTAACATCCTCTTCTTGTAAGAATATTAGTCATATTGGATTAGGACACATCCTAATGACCCTACTTTAACTTAATTACCTTTTTAAATATCACATCTCCAAATACAACCACATTCTGAAATACTGGTGGTCAGGGCATCAACTTATGAGTTTGGGAGGAGCACAATTCAGCCCACAACCACCAGTACTTCATACCCCCACCGGCGCTGATGTAATACAGCTCTTTACTAGGGTCTTGGTGAAGATTGGCTCACCATGCACAATGTTAATAGTCTTATTAATGTAAAAACATAAAAAATGGCCAAGTCTAACCTTAGAGTTGATTTTTCTTTATTCCTTTTGCTGTGATTTGGGGTGACAAGGAACAGGAGGGGAGGCGATGCCAGACTTGGAGCAAGCTAGTGAGTATTGCAGCCCATACTTTTGTTCCTAATATTCAATTCCCTCTTACCTTGAATATTGTGGTGTTTTTGGTAGTTTTTCAAGAGATGCCTGATATTTGGTTTGGAAAGAAACCCAGACTTCATTTTTCCTTTAATAACATTTACCGTATAGTCAGGTCTCTCACTTGTTCCATCTTTCTGTATTTTGCCCGCCATATCCCTTTCTTAATGAACAGAAAAGCACAGATATTACTTTGGTAATTTTGTAGACCAGAGCAATTCTAAAGTCATATTTTCATATAGACTTCAAAAGATGAAATATGCCTGCTTATCATCAAGGAGGAAAAGAAGCTTATGATATTTATAAACTTTGTTTAATTTTATCTCCTCTTCTTGCAACCATCAAAGGAGCATGCAAAACATTCCTGTCTAAATGGAATTCCCTCTTGGCTAAAGCTGTTTTCTTTAATTAGTCATCAAACTTTGCCACAGTATCCCTGAAGACAATGTTCACTCTTAATACAAATTCAAATGCTATTCTTCTTTGTTACTAAGTAGATTATTCCGAAAGCAAAATTCTAGATCATTTACATGCTATGGCACAGTGACCATAAGTGCCATAGAAACATTTTGAAGGGAAGATATTAACAGTGAGTATCAATGCAGGGAAAGGTTTTGTGGAGGATGTTTGACTTAAATATACTTGGAGATTTGTGCAAGGATTTGAATAAATTGAGAGATGGGGGAAAGTACCAAAAAAAGTCTTTCATGATCATGGATTAGTTGATTTATATTGTTAAGATGTGATTTCCCACAAAATAACATAAAAATGCAACATAATTCCAATAAAAAATCCCAGGTTTTTTTTGATGGAATTCATAGGATAATTTTAAATTCAATATGAAAATTCAAAGGATCTAGAGAATATAAAAATATCTGAAAGAACAGAATCAAAGACTTACAATACAGATGTCAAGTCTTACTATACATGGATAGCAATTAAGGTGTATTGATGCAGGAATAGACATATAGATCAAAGGAAATAAAGGGCCTCAAAGCAGATCCACACATATACAGTGACCTGATTTATGACAAAGATGCCACTGCTACTCCTATTCAGTGGAGAAAAGAGAGTGTTTTCAATACCGGTGCTGTATCAACTGGGTAGCATACATAAAAAATTCAAACTGACTTCTACTTCACAGCATAAATAAAAATTAGTGATTAATCACAGGCCTTGGGAAGGGAAATATTTCTTCAACAAGACACAAAAGATGTTAACCATAAGGAAACAAAATTGATAAATCAGATTTCACTAATATTAACAAATTTTATTAATCAAAAGATACCCCTAAGGGGGCAAAAAAGCCAACCACAAACTGACCAAGATATTCACCATATATATTTCTGACAAAGGACTTGTATCTGGAATATATAAAGAACATTATAAAATCAATAAATAAAAGACAAACAACTCTATTAAATATAGGCAAAAGAACTAAATGGGTATTTCTAAGAGGTAAAGTCTAAAATGTTACAAAGCATATGAAAAGATTTTTAAAATCATTAATCATCAAGGAAACACTAATTAAAGCTAGACTAAATTGTCACTGCAAACTCACTGGTAGTCATTCTGCTAAAATTCAAACCCCGAAAATACCAAACCTCGGCAAGGATTGGGAACATCTGGAAGTTATACACTTCTGATGGAAAAAGAAAATGGCACAATTGCTTTGGAAAACTGTTTGGTAGTATTACAAAACATAAACACACATCTACCCTATTACCCAACATAGAATTGGCTACATATTTGTGGGGCTCACTGCAAAATAAAAATGCAGGATTGTCAGTGCAAATAGCAGGGGATAAGTGCCATTAAATGTACTAAATAGAAAACTTTTTCTTTATTCCATTGTCTTTCTCTCTTGTCCTGTCATGGTATTTAGTTTAGTTTAATTTTGTATTTTTAACTTTCTAGTTAATGTCTCACTTCCACAAGCATGATGATACTAGTAGGGTAAGTGCAAACCCTGACAGGTGCCCCTGAGGGCCCTACCTCATGACTCAGCACATGTGCACAGTCCACTGAGGTCCCTCTCCTACTTAACTGCGGGACAACTGCATGGTGTCCCAGCCAGAGCAAGGAAATTGAGCCATATATGTACCCTTCCCACAACTATCACCCCAACCACAGTGACTTCCAAGGTTATTTCAATGTCTGCGCAGAGGCATGCTAGGTACCTGAACCATGGATAAGCAAAAGACTCATTCCCACAGTCACCTTCACGCTGTACTAGAAGCATGCCACCATGCCATGTTTAGAGATGCCACGTGGCAAGCATGGCTGGCTCTGATCCCAACTCTACTGGTTCCTTTACAAAGGACACCAGAGGGAATAGAAGAACCAGTAGTTTCTGAACGAGGCAGTGAGGAGGAGGTCAAGCCTGAAGTACTAAGATGGAGGGCACAGAGAATAGCTGAGAGCCCATCCCAGGGAGACAGGAAGATTATGACAGGCAGGACAGCACATGAGCCAAGGCTCCAAGGCTCAGTCTATTGTCCCATTAGACTTTACTTACATGAATTCAAAGATCTAATTATTAAGAACTTCGAGATGACAATTGCAAAGCATTAAGCCCATTAAGCATTAAGCATTAAGAGCAAGGACCTCTTCTGAGCTCAGGACTCTCTGATCAACTGGTAACATGACCAGGAAAACTGCCCTCTCCTGGCAAATCCTCTCCTAGGTATGTATCCAGGTGAAAGAGTGCACATGTCAACCAAAATACATGAGTGTTCATAGGAGCATTGTATATAATAGCCAAAATATGAACACAACCCAAATGCATATCAAAAAGTGAATGGATAAATAACTGGTGACATAGTCATATACAGTAATGAAATAGTAGAAAGCAATAAAAATGAATAAACTAGTGATACACAAGTAACATGGGTGAATCTCACAGACATAAGGATGAGTCAGATACAATGATTCCATTTATATGGAATTTAAGAATAGACAAAACTAATTCATCATCTTAAAATAGATTTACCTCTGAATGAAGGTATTGACAGGAAGGGGAACAAGGGATCTTTCTAGGATGTCAGCAAAGCTATATTTTATTTGATGGTTATATGGGTGCACACATATGTAAAATTCTGTTGTGCTGTAAACTTAAGATTTGTATACTTTTTCATGATGTGGGTGGACTAGAAGGAAAAGAAGAAAGAGGAAGAGAAGGAACAGGACAGGGAAGAAAAAGAATCTCGGAATATGCTTACAATATTTTCAGAACAAAAAATTCTCTAAATTTCAAAAATACTTTAAAACTGGAGGGAGTTTTGAAGACATTACAACTCTAAATAATATATTGCGTGTATTTTCTTATGGGCATTTTCTTGGGAAGAAGCAGCATAGCATCAGAATTCCAAACACACACGTGATAACTGTAAAATAAAACATACAATTAAAGAAAACCCAAGCATGAAAATGTTAAAATCACAGAATAATAATTAAGTAAGGATATTTGGAAACTTTTTCTTCTATGAAGGAGAAAATGTTATATTAAGGCAAAAATATGGAAATGATATTTTGCAACATAGGAAACAGATTGTTGCTTTCATCCATCTATTGAAGAAACATTAACTGAATGAGGCTGTCTGCTTGCTGCTATGCTAGGTGCTAGGATACAAGAGCAGACAAAATATGGTTCCTCTCTCAAGAATTTCCAAATTTTATAGCAGAAACAGAAATTTATAAATGTATATTACCATATATCATCAATAATGTAAAAATAAAATTGTGCCCAAGCTGCAGAAGAAGAGGAGGGTGATGATCTCTGTCTCTCAGGAGCAACCAAGACTGGCCTGAGCATAACTCTTTGTAGCGTAATGAGAGTTCAGGAGCATGTGCACTCTGCTAGTTCCCTGCTTATGAACTTTCCCAATAGTGTTTACAGTTCACTTAAATTTGTCCTGCCACTAAAAGTAAGGCTAGGGAATCCTCTCCACAAAGTATAGAAAATGTCACAGATTAAAAAAAAAAAAAACAAAAAACTGAAGAAAAGTCTTCCCTGAATACTCTTTCCACTAAAGCAAGAAGAAAGGATTTTTTCAGTGGATATTTCCTTTCTATGAATTTCCCTGTTGATCTCTACTTAATTCATGAATTCATAATGACAGATAATTATTGCATTTGGAGGCATAACTTATAAATGAAGATATTATGTCTGAATATGGAAAAAAAATGAAATGTTAGGTGACCAAAATGGATGAGCATGAGTGAAGTAAATATACTGATTTAAAAAGAAGCATTTGAGCCTTCCTTTTGTAGGTTCTAGTTTGGCACGTAAAGAGCTTAGAAGTCGCATTCCTGTCCTCACAACAAGAAAAAAACTGAACAAACTGAAAGTCAAGAACTTTTTTTAGGTTTTTTTAAAGAATTGAGGTCACAAGACAAACCACTATATTGAATACAGGAGAGACAGGTAGATACAAAGACTCCCAGCTTACCTTACTGGGAGCAGCAGCCCAGGAGCAAAAGTTTGCAGCTGGAGACGTTGGTAGGAGCACTTACATTTTAATTGGTAAATTTCTAGGGACTTAGTGTAGGCCAGCTTGAGAATTAAAAATTCTGGGAGAGGTGTTTTTAGGGAGGACCCTACACTCTTATAAGTTTTACCTACAGGATCCCCACGAGGTTCTTGCTGTGAAGATTGGAGAAAAATATCCTTATGTTTCTAGCAGGGAAAGGAGAAAAGTGACCATTTATTAATAAGATAACTGTGTTAATATGCTAAAGGATCTAATGGAAAAAGTGGGCAAACTGTAAGAAAAGATGGGTATTGTAAGCAGGGAGATAAAAACTCTAAGAAAGAATCAAAAGAAAATTCTAGAAGTAAAAGCCACCGTAACGGAAATGAAGGATACTTTTGATGGGCTCAACAGTACACTACACATGGCTGAGGAAAGAATAAATGAACTTGAAAATATGTGAGTATAAACTTCCCCAAATGAAAAGCAAAGAGAACAAAGAATGAAAAATACCCCAGAAGTGTGGGACAATTACAAAATATGTGACATATACATAATGGGAATATCAGAAAGGAAGGAAGGAGGGAAGGAAGGAAGGAAGGAAGAGGGAGAAGGGATGGGAGGGAGAGAGAGAAGGAGCAAGGGAAATATTTAAAGTAATATTGACCGAGAATTTTTTAAAATTAGTAACATATCAAACCACAAGTACAGGAAGCTCAGAGAACACCATGCATATATATATAAAATAAGAATTATATCACACTTCTCTTCAGAAGCAATGAAAATAATAAAAGAATGAAGTGAAATATTTGAAGTATTGAAAGGAAAAACCATTAGCCTTGAATTCTCTGTTCAATGAAATAATTTTTCAAAAGTGAAGGATAAATAAATACTTTCTCAGACAAATGAAAATTGAGGGAATTTGTTACCAGTAGACTTGTTTTGTAAGAAATGTTAAAAGATCTTTAGAGAGCAGAAAAATAATATAGGTCAGGAACATAGATCTCGAAAGAATGGGCATTAGACAAGGAATAAATAAAGGTAAAATAAAATAATTTATATTTCTTATTCTTGATTTAATAGATAATTACTTGTTAGAAGTAATAATAATAACAATGTATTAGGTGATTACAGCTCATAGATAAGTGAAATAAAAGATGTAATGTTATAAGGGATTGGAAGAAAGAATTGGGAATACTGTGTTATAACATACTTGCACTATTCATGAAACATTATAGTGTTATTTGAAAGTGGATTTAGATTAGTTATAAATGTATATTGCAAACTATAGGGCAACCACTAAAAATGTTTTGAAAATGTTATCAATATGGAGAGAAAGAGAGAGAGGGAGAGAAAGAGAGAGAGAGAGAGAGAGCTGAATCATATAGAATGTTAGATTAAAACCAGAGAAGGCAGGAAAAGAGTGGAAGGCAGTAAAATAAACAGAAAACAACTGCAATGAATAACTGCAATAAATAGAAAACAGTTACAAACAGGGTATCCAACCAAAGCAACAATCACTAAGTACAAATTGTTAAAAGAAGAACTTTAGACAAATTATATTTAACAGACTTTGAGCAAAGAACAGTTCACGAATCAGGTAGCCCTCAAACCAGAATAGGTTTAGAGCAACTCCAGCACTGCCTTGGGGTAGGAGAGGATTTATGGACTGAATAAGGAAATTGAGGTATGGAAAACAGAGGAGAGGTAACAGTAACAGCTGGATTGGTTACAACATGGCGTTTACCTTACTTGAACACAGTTTTGAACAGTTGTCTGATTGGCTGAAACTTGGTGATTGGTACAAGAGTAGGTTATAGTCTGTTTGCACATCCAGTTAGGTTACAGGTCTCTATGCATGGAGAAACTTTTAGGCTGAACTTAAAATATGTAAGGAGGCATCTTTAGGCTAAACCTAATTTAGAAGAATGGCCTAAATAAACCAATTAAAAGACAGATACTGTCAAATTAAATAAAAGCACAAGAGCCAGCTATTTGCTGTCTACAAGAAACCCATTTTAAATATAAAGACATGGATAGATTAAAAGTAAAGTTATAGAAAGATACACCATGCTAACAGCAATCAAAAGAAGTTTAGAGTAGTTATATTAATTTCAGACAAAGCAGACTTCAGAACAAGGAAAATTGTTAGAGATCAAGAAAAACATTACATAATGATACAGGAGTTGGTTTTCCAAGAAGACATAACAATCCTTAATATGCATGTGCCTAACAGCAGGGCATCACAGCATGTGAGGCAAAAACTGATACAACTGCAAGGAGAAATGGATGAATCTACTAGTATAGCTGGAGAATTCAACACTTCTCTATCAGTAACTGATAGATCTATTAGGCAGAAAATTAGTAAGGACATAGTTGAACTGAACAGCACCATTAATCAACTGATGCAATTGACATTTTATAGACTACTTCATCTAATAATAGCAGAATACACATTTTTCTCAAACTCACATGGAACATTCACTAAGATAGGCTATATTTGGGGTCATAAAACAGACCTTAACAAATTTTTAAAAAATAGGGCTAATACAAAAAAAAAAGAGAGAAGCATTTAATAAACACATAAAGGCTTTGTTTGGAATTAAAAATAATCTGGGAATGATCTTTGCACTTAAAAATATTAAAAGTTTAGTAGAGGAGGAAGGCAGCAAATTTATTCACTACCCATTCGTATGACAAATATTTATTTAATATATACTATGTGTTAGGCATTCCTTTATGTGCTGCTACTGTAATGGTGAACAAGAAAGAATTGGTATTTTTCTCATGGCACTCTATGCTATTAATGGTAGGAAATAAGGTCAAAGAAACAAGCAGTGCATATTATGTGTCAGGCACTATTTTGCATTCTTTACAAATATGAATTCATTTAATTTTCAAATAATGATTTGAGTCAGATGCTTTGCACTAACTTTTTCACAATCTACAAGCTCCCACATCTATCTTTCTCTCATTTCCTTTTCAATACTGTTTCCATGGTATTTAAATTTCTTTCTAATGATCTTAAATACCTTGTAGAATATTTTTATGTTGTGCCAATCTGGCAATATCACAGTTCTGGATCAAGCCAAGAATCTGCTTTGTCCAGTCCTACATATAAGTGACTGTATTTTAGAGAATAGTTACATGACCATATATATAAATTCATGTGACATATTCAGACTTCATCTAAGCCGTGGGCCAATGACTTCTCTTATTAACTTACAAAATAAAAACATAACAATTCTTGATATGTAGTCTGCAAAAATATTTTCATCCTCACTTAAAAAGTTAAAATGGAGGAGAATTCTCTAATCTTGCTTAAATTTAATTCCTTTACATGTCCTTTAAATGTCACCCCTTCCATCGGTCAACTTTTACTCCTATAATTCACCATTTTCCTCTATAGGAACTTTTTAACTGGGATTTAAATAGGCCCTGTGTCTCCCATCATAAAAATATAAAACAGAAAACTTCCCCAGATTCCATGTCTTCCTTCAGCTACCAGCTTATCTCTCTCCATCTGTTTATCCCTTCAGAAACAATCTTCTTGCAATTCTTGCATCTACATATTCTTTCTCCCTATAGTTCATTTAAAACCTATCACAATCTGGCTTCAACCCCCCCAACTCCAGCAAAACTGCTTTTTCCATGATCAGAAAGAGCAACCTGATATTAAATCCAAGTGACACTTTTCAATATTGACCTTTCCTCCATTTGATACTATTAACTTTTCTTTTTTTTTTTTTTTGAGACAGCTCTCACTCTGTCACCCTGGTTAGAATGCAGTGGCATCGTCATAGCTCCCTGCAACGTCAAACTCCTGGGATCAATCTTCCTACCTCAGGCTCTCAAGTAGCTGGGACTACAGGTACATGCCACCACACCTGGAGATGGGGTAGAGATGGGGTATCTCTCTTGCTCAAGCTGATCTTCAATTCTTGGCCTCAAGTGTTCCTCCCACCTAAGCCTCCCAACGTGCTAGGATTACAGGCATGAGGCACCATGCCCAGCCCACATTCTTTCTTAAAAATCTTTCTTTTCTTGCCTCTGAACATGCTTCTGGTTTCCAGATATGACTCTGACTTCTGTTATCCAGTCTTTTTTGTGAAGTTTTATTATTCTTCTGACTTTCTGTAAGATGTTGGTGTACCTAAGGATTCTGTCCTAGGCCCTCTTCTCTTCTTTCTTTACCCACTTGTATCCTGTAATCTCTTCCACTCCTATGACTTCAGTTCCATCATATATAGCAGTTCTTTGAATAATGTCATTTTGTTCAACATTATTTTGTCATAACATCAAAATCAATTCCTGGCCAGGGCAACTGTCTTTGTAGAGTTCTCATGTTCTCCCCACATCTGCATGGTTTGTTCCCAGGTAGTCTGGTTTCCTCCTACATCCCAAAGATGTGTACATTAGGTGAATTGATGTGTCTAAATGGTCCCAGTTGGAATGAGTGCGTGTGTGTGTGTGTGTGTGTGTGTGTGTGTGTGTGTTCTGCGATGGGATGGCCTCCTGTCCAAGGTTGGCTTCTGTCTTGTGCCCTGAGCTGTCAGGGAAGGCTTCAGCCCCCAGAGACCTGTAACTGGAATAATTAGGTAAATAATTCTCTTAGTTGTTTTTTTCTTCATCTTTCTTAAATGTATGTATAGCTCACATTTATTTCAATGTTGAATATTAGAAGTAGTTTTAACTCTTCCTTGACTATAACGACATTGTGTCTTTAACACTATTTTGGTCAAGGGTGGGATTTAGAGCAGTTACCTAAATTCTTCCCCAAGATACCCATATATTCAACCAGGAAGAATATTTTTCATCACTGTAAAGAATATCCCCAAATAATCTCAGTTATAATCCTGGCACTATCTTCAACTACTGCAAATTTGGGGGAAGTCATGAAATTGGTGACTCTAAATCCAAAGCTAACATTTTCTCCTAATTGTATAACAGCCTTTGATACTTTCCATCATTATCTCTTTGTTGAAGCATTCTATTATTTTGCATATGTAATATCAAACTCATGGTTTTCTTTCAAACTCCTTGGCACTCCTCTTAAATATCAGTTTTTCAAAATCTTACCCAAGTCCCACTTTTCTTCTTATTCTACACATGTTCTCTAAATGTGCTTCTCTACTTCCATGGCTTTACAAGTGAACACCTTTCGGGTAGTCTCTGATACTCTATTGATTCCATTTCTTTGGTAAAAGCCCCCAAATTCAAAGTGATCCACAATTTTTCAGTCTTATTTGTATAACACGAATCTGCTTCTTCAGTCATAATGGTCACTCATAAAGGCGAGTAATTATCTCCTCTAGGGAACCAAAAATTGAGACCAGAGAGTTTTAAACTTAACATTTTGTTTGGTGGCACCTATATCACACACTCAGGTAACATGAGCCACTAATTCCTACTATGCAAGCAGGAGAGTAAAAGAAACTATTCTGTGTATGTAAAGAATTAATAAGATGTACAAACAGATGAAAAACCAGAGAGAGGATATAGCTTGGTTCTCATTAATTCCATTTCCTGACCCTAGAACTTTTTAAGAAAGAGGGCTAAGATCAGGAAAAAAGTTGTGAAGTAAAATATACCATTAAATATTAGCTAACATAGTGCCAAATATATTAATATAATTATTCATAAAATATAGAGCTTTCTATCTTGGAACAAAGGCAATTGCCAAGTCTCAGGGACAGGGCAGAATACTCACTGACCCATTATCTGATCAAAGTGGAAGGAGAGGGCAAGTAGTAATGCTCAGGAAGCCCCATCAGGCATATAGACATGGCTAACAGAGAACTGTAGTTCCAAGAAGGAACCGTGGTACTGCAACATTTACTTCTCTTCCATAGTAGTCCTTGAAAATAGTTTTCCAGTAGCAATAAGGTACTTATTTCCAGAATCTTCTGGTCAGAAGAAGAGGCACCGCATGAGAAGACCAGCACCATTCCTTCAGTCCACAGGTCCTACTTCACCTCCAAATGCCTGTAAATGACATTATATGTCATCTTCAAGGTCAAATTTCTGAGTAAATGAATTATAAAAGCTCATACAACCCTGGATTTTACATGTTTAAAGAGAAGTTCCTAGAGAAGTGGGGTGTTATGGAGCAATGTTTAATGGGCAACATTGGAAATGCCATGATGTCCTTATTTCTATTCAGCGGAGGACTAATTTTTTTAATACAGTTCCCAATCAAGAATGAATCTCTTGCTGCTAAAAGGAGGTTTAGATGCTCTTTTTATTGTCACAGAATGAATCACAAGTGGTCTTGAGTGGCTTGTGGGGACCCAAACAGAGACCACTCGGATTACAGAGTGGAGCCATTGCAAATGTCTTTGCAGAGCTAACTAGGCAACCAGAATTTTCAGAAGATTGAGTTAAAGAAAGGTTTGCCTATAAATCGATTAATAAAGATTATACTTAAAGTTATACTTACCAATAACTTTAGCAGAGACTGAAAAAAACCTGTAACTAGTTTTTTTTTCTAAAGCAACCTAATATTAATACAAGGAAGCAAGTAATTGCAGCCATGAGTAAAGTATGATAGGTGATCCCAAAAGGTATTTGCAGAATCCAATGGGGTGGGGGGGATTCAAGGAAGAGGCTGGTCAGAATCTCATGCATTTTAATGCTTTCATCAGGGTATTATAAAATGTGGATCAATTATATTTGACAAGTATTTGTTTTCCATTTCCATAAAATCTAAGGTAATTTCTCTCAAGTACCTGAAGTGAATTGCTATCCCTGACCATTGTGGTCAAGATTTGAATGTACATAAAGGACAGAACTAGATGAGCCAAATACTTACAAAATTCCACCTTATCTAAGTGTTCTTCTGAATGGCTAAGCTACATGCCTCAATATGACTTCAGAATACTCCTAAAATACACAAAGTACACATATCTTCACTTGCCGGAAAAATCCCTAAATTCCTTAAATAGAAATACAAATTTCTATGTCATGCTCAAATAAAAAAAGACGTGTCTCCTGCCTGAAGGAGCATGTTGACTCATGCGTTCACATTAAGATATAATTAGGCAAACCACATCATGTGTACATGCTCCTATTACTATCATTTCCTGTTTGAACTTGAGATGAAGGGAATTTTAAGAAAGAGGACTCTGGGTAATTATAAAATGGTAGTTGAAGTGACATGTCATGAGAAGCTGGAGACATTAAGGAAAACACATCTAAATTATATTAGTTCATTTCTATCTTTTAATAACTAGATGGGACATAGGAGGTAGAAGGGAACTGGGGTCTTAGAGTGAGAAGGATAATGCCACCAGCACGGAGCAAATAGGAGAGGCTCGTTGCAGTGCAAAAGGACTGGCCACAGCTAGGAAATTTAGCCTGTT
>RJWJ010026541.1:0-22928 GCA_004363605.1 Indri indri | reverse complement strand
TTCTGCAAAAGAAAAATTGTTCTCATCGTCTTTAACGCACTTTTGACCCAGGTTACATAAATATTTTCTGGGCTCGTCTGCAGGGGACTTGGCGATATTTCCAGTAATTGCCTCCATCCATTCAGTGCATAATTATCCAACACATGCTGTGTGCCTGGCGCTGCTTTAGGTACTTGGAGAAACGGTGGTCGATAAGAGAAAGCCCCTGTCTTCCACATTTTATAACAAAATGCAGGTGGCATATAACACGGAACAAGGTGATGTGATGGTACCAGGGTTGGGGCAGGAGTTTTTTTTTGGGTGGTGGTGATACTTCAGGGTGGGAGGTCAGGAAAGGTGTCTCAGAGTTGGTGACGTTGGATGATGAGAGGGAGGCACAGACTGCTTGCTACCTTGAAGGGGGCTTGGTAGGTCCACCACAGACTCTGAAACCTCAGCGGATAATGTTTTTGGAAGTGACTACTTTGAAGGAATTCATTTCTATATACGAAACCTGGCTTTAAGGGTGCCCTCAGGTCCATCTGAGTGTCATTTTTAATCATAACTGCTAATTCACTGTACGTGACCCTAGACTCATTTAAACATAGATTGTGAAGATTAAATAAAATGTTTCAATTCACTAAGAATCTGTTAGCCTTAAGGGCAGTGTGTACCTTTCATCCTCTCTCTGGGATGCTGGGCTATTAAACCAACAAGGTGCAGTCAGCTTTCACAAGAATACTCACCTCCCTTCCCTCCCCCCGACCCCCCAAAGCCTCCAAGACCCTCTTGCTTAGAGTTGCAGCCATGGGGCTTAGAGTAGCGCCGGCGGGCAGTGAGTGCTCCAAATAAATGCGGAAGAAAAGGCACCACATGCAAACTTGGCTGAATACCTGTGAGCGGTATTGAACAGATACGATTTTAAGTAATATTTTTTAGACTTTGTTTCTAGTTGAAAGTGTATCATCTTGTACTAGCATCTTATTTGCCATACTTACTGATGTAATCTTACTGGTTTAGTTTCACATTTTTCCTCATTTATACTCTTGTGCTTTTTGTCATTTGCTTATTTGACCTCAGATGATCTTGACTTTATGGAGGTTAAGTAATCTTTCTACCTCTGGCAACAGTTTTTACCATATCAACCATTAAGCTTTTTTACTATCGTTAATCATGTACCGAGTCAATTTTTTCTCTATCCTGTTAGCTCATAGTCTCCTATAGACAGTCTGCATGAATTTGAATTCTGCCTTCTAACTACTGTCGCCATTTGGGGAGTTTCCATTGTGTGTCACAGCTGCGTAAGATGTGCTTTTTCACTTTGTGCGGAGTCCTCTTCACAGTTCGTAACCTCTCCTTGTCTCTTACAAGGGACTTCCAGTCCTTATTTCTGCCCTGCATCAAGAAAGGAATCGAACCTTGATTCGATTTAAAATGGTGGGGGTTCTAGATCTGCTTTGGAGCCCAGCCTGTCTCCTACCCTGTATCTGTTTGCTCATTCTATTCCCAAATTAATTTTAAGTTTGTGAGATTGCATATGCTTGTTGGTCGTTCCTGAAAAGCGTTACTTTTCTTTCCATTTCAAGTACACCTAATGCCGTGGTTCTGACTTACTAGTTGTAAATAATTACTGTGAGCTTGCCTTGATGTGCTCTTTCTCAAATAAAACAGTCGTAAGAAATACTAAGCCAAGAAATAAGGTTATTTAAATACTTTTTGGGTTCCGAATTGAGATGTTGCAGAATATTGGCAGTGAAATCTTTGGGCAAGCCCCATCCTAAGAAATGGAAAAGAAATCGAAGAAGAAATTGTCTTTGTGGGTCTTCACACAGTAACCATTGGACAGACTCACTGCAGCGTGCCTGCCAGAACCTGTACACGGCTCTGTAAGCTTTGCTGGAACAGCTGCCTGAAAGATGCATTTGTACCACGGGTTTTGAGAATTGTTTGTAACCTTTGAGCAAGAAGTTTACCTAACCAGTAACGTAAAAGGCGGTTAAACCTACATGGTAGTTCAAAGGGTTACTTTACCTGAGCGGTTTGGCTTCTTTTGAACAGTGTCAAAGTCAGCCATATGGTGCCATATGCTTTGAAATAACTGCCTTGCCTTGGAGTTTGGAAATGAAATTAGTTATTTCACCAGTTAAAGTATGTAAGGTTTAAAGTTAATGTATTTTCATAAGGGAAAAATAATGTATCTGCTTTATTGCAACAGGATAGTTACTGTGTTAAGTCAGGGTCTTTCTGTTGGTGGGTTCTGGAACTTAGATTTAATTCCTTTAGTTAGGTTTCCTAACCGTTGTGTCATATATGGGCCAGAACAAGGGGATCTTGTATAGAAGGGGGATTTTTGCATCCTGGCTCCGGCATGTGCGAGCTTCAGGGTCTCAGGCAGGTTAGCTGGCTGTTGCCCTCGTCGTTACAGTGTGAGGGGATGGTCACAGCCACCACTAAGGGTGGACGGTGCCTGTCCCGTTCCGATCACACAGTGGGCACAGCACGTGATACTGTGACTTACTCCGCAGAGGGTGCCGTTCATCCTTCTCTTCAAGGTGCGGGCTGAGTTCTGCACAGAGAGAATATGCAGGTGAAGACAATGCCATCCTGACTCAGAAAAGTTCACAGTTGAAAAGGAGGAAACACATCTGTGGGCCTCTCATCCTCCTGGCCTAGGTCTCGTCGTTATGAATGAGACTGGGTCTAAGAGGTTTTGATTCTGTTTTAGAGAGTGCAAAGGTGCTTACCCAGGTGAGCTGTAGTCCGTCTCCTCTTTCTTTATATTATGTAGTATCTGCTTGGCCTCGAATATGCTCGTTGGTGAACCAGGACTTCAACAGATGATTCCTTTAACGTTTTTCCTTATTGCTAAAAATCCTTCACCTGTCACCAAGCTTTATTTTCCTCAACTATATAGATTCTTAAAAAAAAAAATAAAGCCACAGTGGTATTCATGATTACGTTTCTATCTTAGCAGGACTTAGTTGTGATTTTTACAAAAGTAAAACTGTTTTTAAACAGTAGGGGTAACGAATGTTTATCAAAAACTTTAGAAAATATTTTTTTCCCCACTGCCACTCCCTCCTCCACTAACAGCATGCTGGTTTATGTTGAGCCACCCACTTCTGGAAGCCATGGTTTCTGGAAGATTCTGTGGTCACTGTTGGCTAGGTCAGCAGACACTGACAATACACACATGTCTGCTGATTCTCATGTGAGACACACTCGTACATTCTGCTTAATTGGAATAGTGTGTAAATCCCAAGTACATCCCAATGAGGGGTAGGGTTGGTTTGATCATCCTGGTTTATCATTTCTGGGTGTTTCTTTCACAGTGTTCCTCCAGAGGTCACGGACTTTACTCTAGGTCTCAAGTAGGTTTTGTACCCGCAGGCTTGCTTTGTTACTGTGTACATAATTCTGTGAAGGGGAAATTTTCAGAATCTGGGATGGCATTTTCATGGTACCTGTTATTCCCAAAGAACAAGTAGAGCAAAAAAGTCAGAACTTTGTCTAACTTTCTCACTTTAGGAGAGTATAGTCACCGAAGTTAGATACTCAGTAGCAAGGAGAAAAGTTGTGGGATTTTTAATCCTATGCTTGCAACAGGAAGCGTGGTTGGATTACATGATCATTGATGTACAGGAAATTAAGACAAATCAATTTTATTCAAAACAAACCCAGTAACTGAGAAACAAAGAGGTCCATTTACTATAGTTCTGTTGTTGGTGGTTAACAGTGAACACACTTTGCCAGGTCTTTTTTTCTGGTCGTATTATACCTAACATTTATTGCAAAGATATATCTTTTATCTTTTACTTGCCTGTATCCCAGCCAAGCCACCATTTCGCAGTAAACCTGTTGAGTGACTTTCTCTTGTATGCCATTGCGATTACTAACTGCCAAGTCCTACGACTGAAGGCTGTGTTTTCTAGGCTTGCTAAAATATGAATTTAAATTCTGTTAGCTGAATATTGAGTAAGCTCTACATTTACAAGTAGCTAACAGTTTTTATTTTATTTAGAAACTTATCACAGGATGTTTTTAATACATTTGTTGGTGAAAGTGGTTCCTTGGCAGAATTAACCGTGTTGCGTGTAGGCAGTCATTTACAAAGAGCCAAGTTTTATCATTTATTTTTATTAGAAAATATAGTGACTTTTGCCAAGGTTTCCCAAAATAACCATGCCTCATTACTTTAGTAGTAGGTAGTGGTTTTGCAGTAAAAACTATTGGTCAGATTATTATAGGGGTATATTCAGAAGTATTGAAGTATTTTAACCTCTAATAATTTGCTTTTTGGAGCATCATTAATACTCCAGATTTTTTTTCTTCTCAGTTTTGCATATAGCATTTCCTCAAACAGTCATGCTCATAAAACGTGGGGGAAGTGGGAGGGAGCAGTCATTCATTCCTTTGATATTTGGGTATCTCCTTGGAAGAAGGTTCAGAGTGAAAGGTGTTAAAATTTGACAATATGTAAACAGATTGGAAAATGTCTGCTTTTAATATTTAGGTCGATCACAAGCCAAAATGCCTAGAAATAAATATCAATATAAGTTTGAGGAAGTAAACTGTTTTTTACCCCAACGGAGTGATAGCGGTAAGATTAAACATACTTTCCAGGTAACAATATCATTTGTATTACTGTCCTTCTCACTGATGAGTGTTTATGCAGACAAAAGAGAGTAATTTATTAGATGTGAAAAATAGAGCTTGATATTGATGTTCCTTGGACAAAAATGTAAGATAACTGCACTGTTTGGTGACAGTTGTCTTGACAGCATCATATATCTTACTGTGTATCTATTTAATTCTTATAGCACTGTGGTCCCCAAGCCCTGGGCTGCGGACTGGCACCAGTCCGTGGCCTGTGAGGAACCGGGCCACACAACAGGAGGTGAGCGGCAGGCCAGCTAGTGAGGCGTCATCTGTATGTACCGCCGTTCCCCAGGGCTGGCATCGCCGCATGGCGTTAGATTCTCATAGGAGTGTGAACCCTGCTGTAAACTGTCCGTGCGAGGGATCTAGGTTGTGGGCTCCTTATGAGAATCTAATGCCCGATGATCGGAGGTGGAGCTGAGGCGGTGATGCTGGTGCTGGGGCTTGGCTGCAAACACAGATTATCGTTAGCAGAGCAGCTTGCACAGTAAGTGTAATGTGCTTGCATCGTCCCAAAACCACCCCCCGCCCTAGGTCTGTGGAAAAATTGTCTTCCATGAAACTGGTCTCTGGTGCCAAAAAGGTTGGGGACCGCTGTATCGCACGTTTTATATCCCTGGCACTGTTCTAAGTGCTTTACAAATATTCATTCAACATTAACTCATTTAATGGTTACTTATTCTAGTTCAGTCAGAGCAGGGTTGGGGAACCTTTTCATGTTGGGAGGCCGCATTAATTTAGCTGCAGTGAAGCCCACATTCAAGTAACTTCAATTAGATAAACCTAAAAATGTACATTATTTTGTAAAAATGAAACTACTGTGTACTTAATAATTTCAGAAGATGAAAACTATTAATTTAAAAGTTAACTAACCTTTTAGTGACTTTGTCGTGTCTGCTTTTTATTGGAAAGCATTTGAATATTTGGTTGCAGCGTGGAGGTCCATGGTTTTAGCTGATCCTTTAGATGGGTATCAGTCATTTGTGATCTTCAGGGCATCTTGATTTGGGTTAGGTAGGAGAGTGTAGATTCACAGCCGTAAGTGGTTGAAAAGCAAGAAAGCATTTTTTGGGCGTATTGCCAAAGGTGTGGGTATTCTGCATTTTTCCATATTTCACTTGGATGTTTCTTAGCATCAAACAATGACTTTAAAATGTCACTTACTGAGAGCTCAATCAATTCCATCTGTAATTCTTGAAGTGCCTTGGCGATATCAACTAGGTGAGGCTGAAATGCTAATTTGAGTATGATGTCATGATGCTCAAAGTCGGTGAACGTATTCATTGTATTCTCTATAACAGCTCAGGGCCGGCAGCAAATCCTGCCTTGCGGTGTTCTGCTTTAATGTTTGGAATGTGTGAACAACTGAGTTTTGCGATGGTAAGGGGCTTGCGCTGAACTGGTTTCTGTTGTAATTGTGCAGTTACAGTGACATATTGTAATGGTATAATTGTAAAACTTACATTTCCAGGAAAACGAAGCATTTGATAAATAAGGAAAACGTACACCTATCCTCTCCCTGTTTCTTACATTAGGCATATCTTCTATTTATTTGCTAAAAAAGTTATTAGAAATTATTTCACATCATGCACTGTCTGTCCCCGCCCTCTCCAGCATGCTCGAGGACGACCTTCAGCTCAGTGACAGCGAGGACAGTGACGGTGAACAGGTAAGTCTTGCATGCCCCTTAATACCAGGAATCCTTTTATTGATATATCCGTCGAACGTATCTGAGCTGTTTATTCTAACCTATTTTTTGTTCTTTTCCTGGTCCTTTCCCCCCTCACTGTGAATGCCTAGACCCCAGAGAAGCCGCCTTCCTCATCTGCACCTCCAAGGTACCGTGCGGGTTTCTCCCCATCCGTACAGAATATTCGCTTTTTTTTTTTTTTTTTTTACCAAACAGGAAAAATAAAGCCTTCTTTAGTACTTTCCTACTTTCTTCATGGGGAAGGAGATAGAGGATCACAGTAAAAGGAACGTACCTGTTTAGTATTTTGGACGCTTAAATCAGCCATAGGGGAGGTTGTCAATCCTACAAAAGCAGGAGTCCCTGTACCCACCTTCACTGCAAATTTAGATGTTAAAGGTTTTTGAGAATTTAAAGATAGGCTTAAAATACAGTTTATCATCAGTACTGTGTAACCAATATTTGGAAAGTTGGATCGAAGAGCCCACTATTTTTATGAAGGTGACAGGTTTGCTATGTTTCAAAAATTGTAAAGTTGAATTATTTCTAGAACGTGTTTTCCATTGTGCCTGTTTTCTTAGTTGTAAGAAATTTCTAATTGTTTTAGCTGCTTGAAAAAATGACCTGCGGTGTATTTTAGTGTGATGGGAAATGGCACTGTTTTCACTTTGTAAATAAGCCAGCCATAGTTTAGAAAGTGATGCTCTAATTTTTGGAATTGGGAACTATTTGATCTACTTTTATAATATTTTCTTGTACCAAATTTAATGATTTAATATGGCAAACACCTGCCTTTCTTGGACAGAGAGTTAAATTAACATGTGTTACTTAATAAAAATTTATTTTAAAAATATTTTAGGTAGATTTGGAAGCTTTCAAGATTATAGTTAATCTATAACTATTAATTACATTAATTATAATCCTATTTATGCATTTAATACCACCTAGGGCATGGTTTTAAGATTATTAATAAATACATGCTTTGAAATTTTAGATATGTCTAGTACTATGATACATATGTGTTTTCTCCGTGGCCTAGAATTATCACCCTATCCTTAAAACTTTGGAGTAATCTCTACTTTGGCTGATTTTGGGGGGGAATAATCCCTCACCCACTCAAAAAGAATGGCCCATTTTATGATTCTGCCCGAGAAGTGTGAATAGATTGCTTTTGAGCTCACCTTCCAGAGGAAAACCATTTTATATTCAGTGGTCTTTGGCTACCACGCAGTTAGTTCTCATGTAGAGAATATAAGAAGATTTTAGCTCATTGACTTTTCTTTTATAAATTAATTTCTTTTGGTTACATACAGAGCAGGGGTCAGCAAACTTAAAGGACCAGATGGTAAATATCGTAGGATTTGTGGGCCACATAAATCTTCATTTCAGCTACTCAACTGTGCTGAGTAGCATTTTATGCTGTCGTGTAAAAGCAGACATAGTACCTAAAAGAATGGGTGCGGGCGTGTTCCAACAAGACTTTATTTAGGAAAACAGGCAGCCAGCCCAGGCCCTCGTTTACCGGCCCTTGGTATAATGCACCCAACTTCTAACTTAAATTTTTTATAGTTTGAAATGTTCAGGGGTAAAATTCCACAGGCTTCTCTTTTACGCGGTTGTCCGATGAATTGTTGTAAGGGTTTTCCACCGTGGGCCCCTCTGTCCACCGGACGGTGTGGTAGTTCAGCCGCGGCAGCATCTGGTGCTGAGGCCCCTCCTGTCGAGGAGCAGGCGGGGGTGAAGGGGCCGAAACCCACCTTGCCGGCGTCGTCTAATTTTACCCCGCGGTTGCTTTCCAGCGCCCCGCACTCGCTCCCGGAGCCGGCGGCGCCAGCACGTTGCAGCGGCGCGGAGTCGGAGAGCACCAGCGGCTCGGACAGCTCCTCGGACTCGGAGAGCGAGAGCAGCTCCAGTGACAGCGAAGAAAACGAGCCCCCAGACACCCCGGCTCCGGAGGTACCGTGTCCCCCTCGAGATGGCAGCCTCAGATGGCAGCCTCACGTCCTCTGGGCTAGAGTCCGTGCCGCGGGCCGGGACCGACCCCGAGACCGAGCTGTCCTGTCCCGTGGGCGGCGCGTCCCTGCGCCCGAGCCGTGGAGCCACCTGCTTCTCTTCCCGAGCTTCTCACCGAGTATCGGGTCGTGAAGGGTTGGGAGAGATGTCTTCTCCCCCCTGTTTAAAAGTGACAGGTTCTTCCATCGTTGCTGGTGTCGTTTTGAAGAGCAACTCATTAAGGATGTTTGCACACCACTTTATTTTCCCTTCCTTTGAAAAAGAAAACTTGTTTGCAGTAGGCCGCTGTTTTAGTATTCATGAGGATTCTTTTTGAAATTTTAGGAATGCGTGAATCAAGGCAAGCCAAAGGAGACCGCCTGATTTAGCACAGGGCAGAACGTGAACTAGAAATAAGCCATCAGGCGTTCTATTTTCGAGTCACTGAAAGCCATGCTATTAAACTGACGGCGGAGCGGTTTTGCCAGGGCTTTCCCCCCACCCCACGGCCTACGTAAAATAGGGCTGTAACCATTGGCTTGTCATCCGCCCTCAGCAGGCACTACAAAGATGAACAAACCGAGACTGCAAAGCTCAAGCACTACGTTTCTCTGGAGGGTTTATGCTATTTACTGGGTTGTTGAGCACAAGAAATTATTAGTAACGATAAAAAAGGTTGCCAAATACCTCCAACCTCGAGTAGCAGTGTGAGCATGATGCTAGGGAAGGGAAGAAGACATTCCTGTTTTATTTTTGGTGAGTGAGACCGTTCCCTACAGAGAAATTCTGCCTATTTAAGAGGGGAATGCCAGGAAAGGAAGCTTTCTGGTTAAGAAAACATTAAAGTTTTCTGTATTTATCTCTGTTTGGAAAGCAAAGCAGTTCCACTGGAGCAACAATCAAATATATCTGGAGCTCATGCAGTGGGAGTTAATTAAGGGCCTTGTCGGAGGGCAGCAGAGGCTGAGAAAATAGCTGGTGTCACTTTCTGTTAGATGTGAGTCTGTGTCTGGCACAGGGTACGTGCTCGGTGCTTTTTGGCGTGAATGAACATGGATCAACGTTAACTGCACTCGAAGTGCCTTTCAGATTTTAGCAGCTGCTCTGTTTCTGGGACTCTTTATTTCCTTGTATGATACTGATTACTATTGAAATAATTTTTCTGTGCCTCGGGGGGGAAAGGATGCTGAATGTGCTTTGCACACAAATTGTGTGATATCCACGGTTAATATTTGTAAGATCTTTGCTTTGTTTCACCTTATTCAATAAGGAAAATCTGCTTGCTTGTTAGATTATTGGTATAAAAAAGATAAATAATAAAATTCAATTCAAATAAAATGGAAATGGTACAGATTTGGCTGAAGAGGTGAAACTTGAAAAAAAATTTAACCACGTGTTTGTAGTAATGAGACATAGTTACATTTTATTGCTCAAGAAGTTTCTTAGAATAGATTGAGACCTCTTGGATCTGAATTAAAAGCTTCCGGACAGGCATGGCGGCTCATGCCCATAATCCTAGCACTTTGGGAGGCTAAGGTGGGAGGATCACTTGAGGCCAGGAGTTCAAGACCAACCTGAGCACCATAGTGAGACCCTATCTCTATAAAAAAAAATAGAAAAATTAGCTGGGCGTAGTGATGCATACCTGAAGTCCCAGCTATTTGGGAGACTGAGGCAGGAAGATTTCTTGAGTCCAGACATTTGAGGCTGCAGTGAGCTATGATGATGTCACTGCACTCTAACCTGGGCCTGGGCAACAGAGCAGACCGTCTCCCCCTACTCCTCCCACAAAAAAAACACCTCGCATCCTGCTTTATTTTTTAAAATCAGTTTACGGAAATGGCTCATATTTGTACACATGTATCGATGTGTATATCCAGGCTTGGGGACATTATGTGCATTATGTACTGAGGTTCATCTTCCTGGGAATGTTTTATCTTTGTTTAGATTTTAAACCTTTAATTTTCCCTAAGATATTTAACTACTTTTCTTTCCTTTTAAAATAAATAACCTATGATATTATAAATCCCCTGTGTTAGTTGAAAGTAACATAGGCTGGGTGCAGTGGCTCACTCTAGCACTCTGGGAGGCTGAGGCAGGAGGATCGCTTGAGTTCAGGAGTTCGAGGCCATTCTGAGCAAGAGTGAGACCCCGTCTCTACTAAAAATAGAAACAAAAAATTAGCCAGGCACGTTGGCACATGCCCTGTAGTCCCAGCTACTTGGGAGGCTGAGGCAGGAGGATCTCTTGAGCCCAGGAGTTTGAGGTTGCTGTGAGCTAGGCCGACGCCACGGCACTCTAGCCGGGGCAGCAGAGCAAGACTCTGTCCCCCAAAAAAGAAAATAACATGAACTTTGTAATCAGCCATAGATATTAGTTTTAGCTTTTTCATCCACTTCTTCTATTTTTAATGCTGTGAAATTTGCTTCTTATGGCTTCATTTTAATTCATTTCATTTGACGTTGTCCCAGTGATCTCAGATCTAGAACGGTACACGCATGCCAATGGGCTCGCGCTGAACTTGGAAACCAGCCGCAATAGATTCCATTTCAGCGTCTGCTTTATCATGTGACTCTCAGCTTTTCAAAATATGTGGACACATTGCCTTTTTGCTCCTTAAGTTTAGAAAAATGTGATTCCATTCTTGATTATTCAGGAGTCTGCTTAGTTCTCTGTTGACTGTCCAGTCCTTTGGTAATGAATTATCTTGCGTTCATTGCCTAGTGGGGAGCTTTTTCATAAATTGTTTGATTTAACCCTCACCATTCCTGAAGTTTGATGGCTCTCTTTTTGTCTGTAAAGAAGTTAAGAGCACTAAATTTCAAATCCTTAGCCATTTAACTCTGAAACCTGTTTTTTTCCCCTACTATACCAATTTTTTAAATACCTGCTATACATATACCTACATTTATTATAAATCTCCTGTGTTGAGAGTAACATGAATACCATGATGAGCCACACATACTAGTTTTAACTTTCTCCCTCTTTATTCTATTTTTAATGTTCTTTAAAAAAAATTTACACCTGTGTTCTCCACAGCTGTGTAGTTTTAGTAAAAAGGTAGGCATGTTTTGTGCCTAACCGAAGACTTCTTATTCAAAACCACAATTCATTCTAAAAATTGCCGACTTTTGCCAATTTAAGAGATTAGGAGAGTCAAAAGGGCATACGGGCAAACATTTATTAAAATACTTAATAAAAAATAATCATGCTTTTTTCCTACCTGCAATCTGTCGTATTTGTGTTGCACTGGGAGGAGGGAAGGAGGGATGAGGAAGGGCAGACGGAGGAATAAAAGTCCAAACCTTGATCCTGTCCGGCACCTACCTACTAAAAATTTATTTTAAGATCTATCTTTAATCAATCCCTTATACAAATATTTCCCCCATCTCAACACCCAAATAATATCTGACCTTAAAGGAATCTTACCCATTTTACAACTTTTTATTGGGTACACAAAAAGGATCGCCCCTTGTCTGGCACAACAACTCAATTTTGCCCTGAAATTGGGCCATTAGTCTCCCTTTTGGGCGTTTTTAGGACCACAGTGGAAGAAAATGTTTTATTTCTGAAACCGGGACATTCCTTCAGGGACGACTAAATGTATCTCAGTACTGCCCTGTTTTGGGGGTAGGGGGGGAAAAAGCTATGTTTTTTTTTTTTTTTTTTTTTTTTTTTTTACCAGGAACAATGTGCCTTTTGGTTCACACATAAACACTCTTCTAAAGAACGTGTCAGTGATGGGTGTGCATACGTAGCTGGTGGGTGAGATACGTAGCTGGTGGGTGAGATACGTCCATCCCTTTCCTGAGGAAGGGTGTGCAGGGCTGGTTCCCGCCACGATTGGCAAGTGATGCATCTCACTGCCCTGTCCCATCAGTTAGCCACCAGTGCACTGCGCCCTCAGAGTTTTTGCAGGAAATCATGTTTGACAAGAAGGTATTGTGTGCTAATCTTTTCTCTACCCTTCACAATCTTCCTGCCTCCTTAGAATATTGAATGCAGATTTAGATTATGTGTGACAAAAATGCATGGCCACATAATAGTGGTTTCCTTCTCTCCTGCCTCCCTGCCCTGAAATTCACAAGAGCAGGGTATACAGTTGATGTCAGTGAAGGCAGAAGCCACAAAGGAGATTTGTTTTCATGTGCGGTAGTTTGGGGAAAGCAATAAAAAAGGAATGATGCAGTCATCTTTCTGCCCAAAGGATGGTCCTACCGGTGTTTCTTAAAGGTCCTCTTAGTTCTGTTACAATCACACTAAGCCCTGCCTGATCATTGTATTACCTAACCCTTTTCTGACCAAAGACTTTATGGCATATCCACATGTTTTACATGTTTTTCTGGATTGAATTATTTGGAATATTCCACTCGGAAAACTGTCAGCAATCTTCCCCTTAAAAGCCTCCACCTACGGGAGGGGTCTCCTTGTTCATAATTCAGTCAGTTGAATGCCATGTGGAATATCTTTCCATCAACTTCCTGGTGCGTTGTGTATATGACTTACAGACCACCGGTCGGAATGGAGCTTTAGAAAACCATGTAAGCCGATGACGTACTGCCCTTAAGATAAGTGCAGTCATTGTTCACTATTAGATTATATCGCTCCATGTGATATAAAATTTGTCAGTATAGCAGCACACCTACAGGAATGTGCAAATATCTCGTACCCCACCGTATGTGAGATACAGCAGTGGGACCTGGAGAAACATGGGTCTCTGTCATTCTGTTAATAAGGTCTAATAGCCTTGTAAGACTTGGGGGGATGCAGCAGTAGTTTAATTTAGCAACAAAGGTTGAAAGTTCAAGAAACAGTAGAGGCCAGAAACTTCTGTTTTTACCAAACCAATTGCACAGATAATCAGTATAATCTCACTGCTCTTGAGGTCACGCCTCCCTTTGTGTCTTGGAAACATAGGTGCTTTTTCAGACCAGGTTGTCTGTAATAAGAGACTTAACTGTTTGACTTTTAAAGAACCCCAAGTGGGACTAATGCTTGCCTAATGTGACCTCACTTGATTCTTTTAATCAAGGTGTAAAATGTGAAAATCAGTGTATATCTGTGATGCATTGATAACCTTGTCACATATCACTGTTTAATGTATGATGGTTTTAAGTAAAAGAAATGATGTCAATTCTTGAAGGAAAGTCGTTTTCAGTTGCAAAGTGTGTCAGAAAAAAGACAAAGCATGAAACCCAGGCACAATCACTAAAACTTAGTTTACTCATTACCTACCTTCTGACAATCCTTGATAAGAGGATTTTTTTATTCTCCATTTTCCTCTATTATTCTCTCATAGAGTAATTTACAGGCCAAAATGTGTCGGTTCTGTTTAAATTATACTATAATTACGTTAGAGCAAAACATTTGTACTACAGAGATTTCTCAGCCTATAAGTCAGTATCTACTAAGACAAAGTTCTCAAGTTGTAAAAAATATTGAAGGTTATTTTAAGAGTTAATTGTTACAATATTTGACTTACAATTTGAGGAGGATAAAAGGAACCTGGATTCCTGGGTCTGGGATGATTCCAGGACAGACCTGTACAATGGGTGACTAACACAAAAGCCTTGGCGTCATAGAGGTAACACTGTTCTCTATTTTCAGCCCGAGCCTCCGACGACAAACAAATGGCAGCTGGACAACTGGCTGACCAAAGTCAGCCAGCCGGCCGTGGCCCCAGAGGGCCCCGCGAGCACCGAGCCCCCGCGGCGGCGCCAGGAGAGCAAGGGCGGCGGCGACAGTGGCACCGCGAGTCAGGAGCGTTCTGAATCCAAAGATCCGACCCCGAAAAGCTCCGGCAAAGCCCCCCGGGGCCCCTCCGAAGGCCCCCACCTCGGCAAGAGAAGCTGCCAGAGGTCCCCCGCGCACCAGGAGCCGCCGCAGCGGCAGACCGTGGGAAGCAAACAGCCCGGGAAGCCCGGCAAGGCCCCCGCGCAGGCCGGCCCGCGGGCGGAGAGCGAGCCGGGGCCGCCCCCCGGGGGCTCCGGAGAGCGGAGCTGCGGAGACAAGCCCAGGGCGAAGGCGAAGGGCAGGCCCCGGGCCGGGCCGGGCGGAGAGCCGAAGCCCGCGGCGGCCGCCTCCAGCGACAGGAGGAAGCACAAGAGCTGCCTCCCGGCCCCCGCCAAGGCGCTCCCCGGCCCAGAGGCCGCGAGGGACGACGCGGAGGACGGGAGCCCGGGCCGGTGCGCCCTCGTCGCCCCGACGCAGAGCCAGGGCGCGCCCCACGGAGGCAGGACTAGCGGCTGCCGCCAAGCCGGGGTCGTCCGGGAGGACGGCCGCAAAGACAGGCTCTCGTTGCCCTCGAGAGACGCCAGGTTGCTCTCGCCGCTCAGGGACGCTCCTCCCGCGCCCGGCCTGGTGGTGAGGATAACCCTAGACCTCCTCTCTCGGGTCCCCGCGCCGCCCGGGAGGGGCGGCCGCCAAAAGAAACCGGAGGATAGGCGGCCGCCCTCGGGGAAGAAGCACGATGCTGAGAAGAGAAGCGCAGACAACGCGAGCAAGTTGGCCAAAAAGAGAAAGGTGAGCGTGGGGAGGCTGGCCTCCACCGCGGCGGGGCCCTGACCGGCCCTCGCTTTAAACCCGCCCCGAGTTGTCTCAGCGGGGGCTGGAAATCCTGGCTTTGGTTGCATGCGGCCCCTGCTCCCAGGGTCGCACGATGTCCGTGCTCGGACGGTCCCACTCTGCGGGAGGTGCCCACGCGCGTCCCTGCCTCCCTCGGTCTTGCCGGTTTGACGAGATGAGGCAAGGGTTGGCAATGATAGCCTCTTTTAGGATGATGTAGCATTTTCGGGTGCATTTTTATTTATTTTGAGAACGTTGGTATTTACCGCCTGACCTGTTAGGGTTTGCCCTAAAAATTAAGATCTTCCATGAACTGAAATGCAAATTAGTGTTCTGAATTATCGACAGTGCTGCGCTACGCAGGTTTTACTCTTGCAGTATGATCTTTAATAGCAATGTTGCATCCGTATTTTAACTCATGACCATATAACACCTCATTAGAATTATTAAACGTATGGATGGGCTATCTCGTTGAGTAAGATAGGCTGCTCTGGGACATGGCAAAATACTGGACATCTGTCACTTTATAATTTTTGGAACTTTTATTTGGACATAGAATTGACATAGTAAAAAAAAAGTCCTGCATTTTCTAAGACCCTATATGACTTGTACGTACCACTATGTTAGTCTCTTTCCTTTGTTTTGAATCATTGAGCTCTTGATGTATTTTTTGCTTCTTCACGACGATGAAAGGATGAGTGTTTCCCCACTGGCATTCCCAAGCCCAGCTGCCCAAGACACAGAGACAAAGGCACCGGAAGGGCCAACGCTCTCCTGCTGAGAAGGAGTAAAACTTTTAACACTCCTCTAAGTACATGAAAAACTTCTGACTCAGCTGTGGAAGTCGAGCTAAGAATAACAAAGGAGAAAAAAGATCATGAAGCGTGCTGTCGTGTCTGAGATACGACTGATTAATCCACTGGGTTAAAAATATAACACGACTTTACCGCATAGTAAAGGGTGACTGTTTCCTTAGAACCTTGTCGCGTGAGACGGGAGGGTGCGCACGGCCACCGCAGCTGCAGGGGGCGGGGCGGGTCGGATGGGATGGGACCCGGTGCGGACTGCTGGTGCTGTTCCAGCTGGAAAAGGGCATATTTTCATTTCAGAAACCTTAAAAATCTTTTTAAGTGGGATTGGGGCTGTTTGTGTGTGAAAGGTACCAACCTTTATGGAGGAAATTGTGCTGGACTCAGTTTGGAAAAAGATACCTGCATCTCTGTTATACCTGAGATAACTTCAAGAATACCCTCATTGACCGGGCGTGGTGGCTCACCTGGGAGGCCGAGGCAGGAGGATCGCTTGAGCCCAGGAGTTTGAGGCTGCTGTGAGCTATGATGATGCCGTTGCACTGTAGCCCGGGCAACAGAGCGAGAGTCTGTCTCCAAAAAAGAGAACACCCTCATTACCTCCCCCATCACCTGTCTCTCCCAGCTGCCACAGTCGTACGTGAGAAGTATTTGCTTCTAACATGCTTAACTGCCAGATGGAAATGATAGAAATTGGAGGATTAGCCCAGAGAGTTCTCAGCCCAGTTCATGCCCCAGTGCAAATATAGAAGTGTTGCTCACAGCTCTAGAAAGGGAAACTTCTAGCTCTCCCTGTTTACTGTAAGAACTCCGCCCTCTAAAAGCCATTCCCAGGCTTTGGCTGGATGCCTCTAGGGCAGCTCTTTTATCTTTCTGTTTGGAGCATGCAGAAACAGTGATCCCCTCATGTTAATCGAGTGTGTGATTTCTTTAAAGCTCTGGCAAGCAGCTGAGAAGGATCAGGCCGTGGGACGAGTCACTCACTGCGGTACTGGCAGGATTGATGTCCGACCCATGAGTTCCAAAGCCTGGCTGCACGAAACAGTCACCTTGCGCAGCTTTAGTTACGGTGGCGGTGGTGGGATTCCCCTCCCCCATTGGTGTTCTTTAAATTCCTCCTGCAATCCTAGTGCCTGTCGGAGCCAGGACCCACTGAAGCAGAGCCTGGCTGCAGGGCCCGGGATCGTGCAGACCTGGGTCTTTGGATTAAAAAATTCCTCAGGTGTGCAGTGTTCAGACGCCACTGACTGAGGCAGCCAGAATTCCTTTCCTGAAGTAGGTTGTTAGTTAGAAACATTACTTAGAAGCTTCCAGATAAATAAATATAAAAACCAGTCAACTGCATATTTTTTTCCCGATCACAGTCATGTGTCCTTTGTGGGTGGTTTTCGGTGTTTTGTTTATTTATTTTTTGGCCCGGCCCTCTGCTGTGAAGCTTGGGCACTTTCCCTTACGTTTGGATGGTGAAGACTTTTTCATTTTCTTCGTTTTAAGCGTGAACACTAAAAAAAGCTCTCTGAGGACGTAGTCAGAGCAACTGAAGAATGTTCCTAATCCTTCACATTAGTGGAATTTAGTGTTTTTATTTAAAGGCCCCTTAGAGTGTGTCTCTCTCCTGGCACCATATGTAGCAAATACTTTCAGAGGGTTTACAGACCCTTGAAGCCATCTGAGACGTAACAGTGTGGCCAGTGATCAGAAAGAGTTACTGGTGGCTGACGGCTGGCGTGAAGCCGTCAGGTGTGGCGCCTACAGAAATACACCCGTGTTTCTCACCACTTGAAGCGGGGGGGTGAGGAACGGTTGACGAGGAGCAGTGGGGAGAACGGAGAGTGACCGGGCATGCTCTCAGTGCCCTTCATACGCTGCTGAATTTCAGCAGCCTGATGGCAGTTTAGATTTTAAAATACCAACTTACATATTTTTTATATAATTCTTAAAGCCTGTGTTTTTTAGATTTGTGAAAATTGAAGTTGAGAATCACAATATACAGTAAGACAGAATCAGGCCAGTGCAATTGTGATGCATTAGACGCATCCTACAAACGCATCTCTGCACGTTCTAAAAACGCATCTGATGTGCAGAGAACTGTGTGAGCTCCGTGGTGTCGTCGGCACTCAGGTGGGTGACACCTCACTGTACTCGATCACCTTACACAGCAGATGCCTGTCAGATAAATGGATCGCCTGTCTTCATGGTCATTTAGACAAATAATGAGGAGGTTCGTTATTCCAGTCTGTCTTTCCCTTTTTCTAAGTAATTGCTTTACTGACCAAGAAACTTTAACTTAATTTGTAGGAAATAAATTTCGGTGCCATCAGTTATATGTGTTTTGAGGGCCAAGGAAGGGAAGTTATGGTCTGCGGTAGGAAAGTGGACATTTTTTATGCCTTGGACCGGTTGGTTCAGTCCTTCTATCTAAGATCTGTCTTTCTCTTGGGTTATTTCTCCAGATCAACATCCCCGTTATTATCCTTCCAAATCCAGGGTTTGGAAAATCACCACTTAGGATTTGCCAGAGCTACTTACATCTGATTTCTCCACGCCTGTTAGTTCCCCTAAGCAGAGCATCACAGCCGTGGGCCTGTACCGGCGAAGGCCGGTTACGCCATTTCTGACGTCTGCGTGCGTTCCTTTACCAAAGAGAAAGACGGGATTAACTTTCCTTTTCTGTAGTGCTTATCCTGGTGAGAATAACCTGTCTTCTCAGTAAGTCTCTGCTCCTGTTCTCGGTGCGAACTTGGTGTCCCTCGTGTCGTCTTCTCACCGAAAGAATGCCAATCGCAGGGAAGTCCCTGCATTTCCCAGCAGGCTGCTTCTCCAGTTTTCTGTGCTCCACGAGCTGCCAAGCCCATTTGCTTCCCTCTGGGAGAAGGTAATAGAGTCTTAGAATGCGAGCACTGAAAGAACCTTAGCATCACTCAGCCACTGCCTTTGACAGATGAGGTGTCTCTCGGCTGCTTAGGGAACCAAGCCCAGTGATCTTTCCTCTTTTCCGGATGTGTTCTGTGTGCAGAGCGGTGCGAGGCCATCGCGCTGACTGGTGGTTCCGGGCTTGTCCCCGCCGCCCACGCACGTCCTCTTCCATTTCAGCCACCCTTGCAGGGGCCCCGTCGACCCCCGTCACGGCCGAGCTCCTGCATAACCACGTCTGCACAGACCGTGTCTTTCCGCCTGTTAGAAACTCTGCAGCACAAAGTAAGCGTCAGCTCTGGGGAAAGCGGCCATCATTTTTCCGGCCACCTCCGAGCACCTGCGTGAGGAGCCAGGCGCCCTGGCGGCGTCTCTGACAGACGCGGACTCTGCCCGGCCAGGCCACCGCCTCCTTCTGTGGCCGCGCTCTCGCCTGTCGCCGCTTTCTGTGGGCGGCGCAGCGTTCGGCAGGTACCTGGTGCCGCCTGACCCGGCAGGTTGGGACCCTGTCCTCAGCTGGCAGCCGCCTTTGTGGGACGCACAGGCACCACCCCGAGACATTTACCCTTGTGGAAAAGAGAATTTCCGAAGCCCAGACTTTAAACCGCGTTCCTGAAACGGGGGTGATCTGGGGATAGACGGTTCTCATCTCGTCTTCGGATGGCTCTTTGAGCCCTGGTGACCTAGAGCGTGCCACGCCGCCTGCGTCTCGGCAGGTCTCGCTCTGGGAATCCGGTGTCACTTCCCGCCACCCTGCAGTGCATGGCTCAGGCTCGAGTGACCCTGTCCTAGAGCCGTCCACTTAACGCCGTGAGCCCTGCCGTCAGGGACCTCAGCTGTGTCCCTGAGCTGCAAAGCTTCGTTTCTGTGCCAGCCGAGGGGAAGCCTCTGTGACCGTTCCAGGGAGAAGGCGACAAAGTTCCAAGTGCGCAGTGTACAGAAAGGACGCTAACCCCAAGCGCAGCCACAGGCTCGGTCTCTACAGTTACGTCAGCAGAAGAGGATTTTTGCTTTATTGAGTCGAATGGCTTCCTTTCTACCCGCTTATCCGCTCCTAAGTTGCCAGATACCAACATAAAGCGTGCTGTGCCCGTCGGTGCCAACACGGTCCTCGAATGCCAGCGCCGAAGCTGGCGTTTCTTCTCGTTGCCTGTTCTCTTGACTCACCAGCTGGCACCACCAGAGTCATAACCGGTCTGTGAGGATTGACGGGTGTGTGGTTTACAAGGTCTGCCACATTGGTTTCTAGTCACAACTAGCCTGGCCTAAGGGAAATGAAAATACGCAAACGTCGACTCCCATTCCACTTCCGGACTTCGGCGTTTTCTTTGAGAAGAAGCTGTGTGGGTGGTTTATGCTTAATTTTGCTGAGGGGACCTGTATGTGTCATGAACTGCCTGCGAATACCTTCCATTTTTAAAAGTGTGCTTTTTCCTAGCCATCAAAACTACAAAGAAAAAATGTGTTTTACTAACTACCTCATATGCAAGTTACTATTCATCTGGGTATTTCAGCAAATTTTAATTTTTCCCGAGGATAAGGTTCCCATCTTCTTGCAATGCCTACTAGACCAGCTGTGTGGCCTGAAATCCAAAATTCAAGAGACTTCACTGGGCCCTTTGGTGACAGGGTACCCTGGGCACCCTCAGGTGTCTGATTGACAAGGGGGTTGCTAGTACCAGTGGTTGGGTTTTATTTTAACCCCGTAGTTTCCAGCTGATTCTTCTCTCCACCAGCGCTGGCTGTCCCCAGGCGTTACCACCGAGCTGTGGAACGGAGGTTTGTGGGCTGTGCGGGCCCGTCTGGGGGCCCCAGCAGGCTGCTCCAGGGTTCTGCGACTGGCCCGTGCTCCCGGGAGAGGCAGCGTGTGGGGGTTCCTGTTGCATTTCAGTTGTGGGTTTAGAATGCGCCTGCCGACCGCATAGATTGTCTCCTCATTTGGTCCCTCGCGATGCGTTTTCTCCACCTTCTGTAATGAGTGATTACGTTCCTGAAGAACCGATTTATTTTTTCTACCAGAGTATTCATAATTTCTTTGCGTTGGCTGATTGGAAGTTCAGAATCCAATTTGCAGGTCGCGTCTAGCTCACTGTAGAACCATGTTGTCTAGCAGAAATCAGGTGTGAGCTGAGTGTATGTAATTTTAAATTTTCTAGTAGCCACATTAAAAACTATAAAAGGGGAAAAACGGAAAAGAAAACTAGTAAAAAGTAATTTTAATAACTCTAATCCAGTATATCTAAAATATTAGCTTCTACAGAAGGATGGGCTGCAAAACAATTTTATAATGCCAACATTTAATCAGCCCAAGAATATGTACATGTATTATACATGAATAAAAAAACAGTAGGCCGGGCGCGGTGGCCACGCCTGTAATCCTAGCACTCTGGGAGGCAGAGGCGGGAGGATTGTTTGAGCTCAGGAGTTCGAGATCAGCCTGAGCAAGAGCAAGACCCCATCTCTACTAAAAAAAATAGAAATTAGGTGAACAATTAAAAATATATATATATATGTAAAATGAGCCGGGCACGGTGGCGCATGCCTGTAGCTGGGACTAGGCTGAGCCACGGCACTCTAGCCCAGGTGACGCAGTGAGACTCTGTCTCAAAAAAAGAAAAAAAAAAAAACCAATCAAAGTTAGGAGAAGGGAGGGGACGTTTTTTCTATTTCCCATTCTGTTGTAGGGACCAGGCTGCTTATTGGTGTCTGGGCAGACCTTGAGCCTACACACATTAATTTATTCACTTTTCTTGGAGAAATTCAGGAGCAGGGGAAGACACAGTGGTGAACACTGGGGTCTCTCACAGTTAACTCGAAGAATTTTTTTTTAAACAGCTTAAGAGAGGATTTCAGGCTTGGTAGGGATTGTCCTAAATTGACTGGTGGTGTCCCAGATTCCTAACTCGGCGACCTGACACTGGGGGAGTTTTGTTCTAAACGCACGTGAGAATTAATTGAAGGACTCCCACCTGTCACTCACCTGCCACTTGCCAGACAGTGTGTGGGCTCCTCCTTCCTGAACCCGGACCCGTGGGAAGGAAGCTGCCACGAAGTCTGTGGGTGGGACTGCTCGTTAAGGTGTGTTGACAAGCCAGGCACGGGAACAGGAAAAAGACACTTGCCATGAAGATTTCTCCTTTTAATGATTAAATGTATTTATTTGCGCCTTACTTGGTATAAATGGATGCTTCTGAAGTCCTTAAATTCTGTAGTCGCAAATTCCCTTCCTCTCACTAAAATCATACTTGCAGTCTCTCATTTTTAATCAACTTTTTTGAAAAATAAAACCATATGTATATATCTGAGGACAGACAATATGGGGGGGGGTTGGAAAACCAGGGTGGGAGGATCGCTTGAAGCCAGGAGTTCGCGACCAGCCTGAGCAACCTAGTGAGACCCCGTCTCTACAAAAAAATAAAATAAATTAGCTGAGCATGGTGGTACAAACCTGTAGTCCCAGCTACTCGGGAGGCTGAGGCAGGAGGATCGCTTGAGCCCAGGAGTTTGAGGTTGCTGTGAGCTGGGCTGACGCCATGGCACTCTAGCCAAGGTGATGGAGCGAGACTCTGCCTCGAATGAATAAATAAATAATAAAAAGAAAAAAAATTAAATCGATGGAGGGAGAACAAATGTTAGCCAGAATCCCAGAGCAGCTATTTTTTTTATTGCTGCTGTATATCGTTGTAGTCCGTTCTGTAGGAGATACAGAGGAGTTTGTAGCCTGTCTTTTTTTCAACACTGTACTTACGTTTCCTTGCAAGTCAAGCTTCAAGCAGTTCACTCTGAATTTTATCCAAACAGTAGATGAGTGGGTGTAAGTCGATGGGTCTTTTGAAAGAAGTGGGAACCTCATGAAAATCGTCTGTGTGAATGTACATGTTTTACTGACTCTCTTATATTTAGAGAAACATCGAGACTACTTAGTCATCCTGTTGTCAGCTATTACTTTAAACATCTCCCTTTCCTGGGTGTGAGGGACGGTCTGTCTTCAGGCAGAAATTGTCTCCGTTGAAATCACATCAAGTCTGGACTGTCCCCTGCCCCTCCCCCCGCCGCCACGTCACACACCCACGTAGTCAAGTCCCCTCTTTGCCTTTTCTGTATTTTCTTTCCTTTCTCGCCTGCAATTATGTCTGTAACCGTTTGCTTTGTTTGTTGTTTCGTAATGACAGGGTGAAGCAGAAAGAGACTGCGATAACAAAAAAGTCAGACTGGAGAAAGAAACCAAATCACAGTCCTCTTCATCCTCCTCCTCCTCCCACAAAGAATCTTCTAAAACGAAGTGAGTATGGAGATCAGGAGAGCCCAACCTCAAAGGCGAT
>RJWJ010026540.1:0-22906 GCA_004363605.1 Indri indri | reverse complement strand
AGCAATCCTACTGTCTCAGCCTCCCGAGTAGCTGGGACTACAGGCATGCACCACCATGCCCGGCTAATTTTTTCTATATATGTATTTTCAGTTGTCCATATCATTTCTTTCTATTTTTTAGTAGAGACGGGGTCTCGCTCTTGCTCAGGCTGGTGTCGAACTCCTGAGCTCAGAACGATCCGCCCGCCTCGGCCTCCCAGAGTGCTAGGATTACAGGCGTGAGCCACCGCGCCCGGCCGGTATCACCTCTTTTCAATTTAATTTTACTCAATTTAGTTTTTAAAGACAGTCGATTTCTTCATCATCAGTTTGCATTTCCTTTTGCGGCCGTTATTTCTACCAAGCCCAATCTCCTAGATCAGGCTTTGCAGATCGAATTTATTTCAAGAATATTTGGCAAGTCTGTCATTTTCAAGTCAATCTTAAATTTTACCGAGTGCAGGTTCACTAATGGTCAGTTTCATTTTGTGGCGTTGGGTGATTGTGTGCGTTTCTTAGGGAATCCGGGAGGAAATACCCGGCAGTTTTGTGAACAAGAAAGAGGAAGGGAGCGACGGAGGGGAGAGAGATGGAGGCGGGGGTGTGGCGCGAGAGGACGCACAGTACCCTGCGTTAGTCCTCGGTGCAGAGATGGTCACTGAGGCCCTGGACGAGGAGGACTAGCTCGTCCGGAGAATGGAGGACAGGGCTCAAGGTCACAGCGGGAGGGACCGCCAGATGTGAAGGCGGGTAAAGCAGGACCTGGGAGGGAGCAGGCAGAGGAGAGGAGGAAACCGGCGCGGACCCCCACCCCATCCACCCGCCCCCCGTGCTGCCCGGGGCGACTCCCGCGGGTGGGGCAGGGAGCGAGCCGCTCGCGGGCCCAGAGATGCGGCCGCGGGAGCCGCCGACCTCCCCGAGCCGCGGGCAGTGAGTGCTGCGCTGCGCTGGGGAGGAGGGGAGTTCGCCTTCCTCCTCATCTCCAGGCGCCCCGAGTCCCCTCATTGTCCCGAAGGTCACCCTGCAGAGTATGGACTGGGGGAGGAAGCGGGGTGGAGGCTTATGGACAAAACAGGCTCTTCTGTCCAGGACCGGGGACGCCTGGGTTTCTGAGTCCCAGCCACCCTGCCCAGGTGTCCCCAGGAAGCACGGCTGCGCGCTGCCCAGCCCTGCCCGCAGCCCACCCGGACTGTGCGCCCCCACCGTTCAGATCCCTGTGAAGTGCCTCAGCCGCAGAGGGGTATGACCCCTTTCTAGGGTGACTACATTTGGCAAATAAAAACACAGGACGCCCAGCTAAATTGCAACTCAAGATAAACAACTAATTTTTTAAATACTGTTTTTAATACTAAAAAAAAATTTTTAGTATTAAAATTAATATTAAATTAATTTAAATTTTAATTAATTAAAATTAATATTAAAATTAAACCAGTCACCAGCCTTATCATCAGACCCAAGCACATCTCTGCTCTTGCCATCTAGCCCCTGCATGGGGAGGTACAAGCTGAAGACCCCAAAACATGTTTGGTGGTGGTTATGTTTTCATTCAGGAATCCTGGCTATAAAGACAGGATTTTTGGCTTCTCTTTTGAAAAAATGTGAAGCCGTGGCTGCTCTGAGCCCGAGCCCAGTTTTCCACTTGGCCCAACACCTAAGAGTGCCTCTCCTTTTTAGAAAGGTTGCAATCTCCACTTCCCCTAGGTCAGGTGGCCTGGACATCATTCATCTCCATAAGCTGCCCTTGTCCTTCTGAGCTTTTGACCCCTGACTACCTGGGTCAGAGTCCTCAGCTTGACATTCAAGTCCTTTCCCACTCAAAAGACAACTCCTCTCTGTCACTTTCTCTCCCTGTTCCTTTCCTCTTCTCACCTTCCTCTCCCGGCCTGGGAAACACTGGGCAGCTCAGGTAGCGTGGTCCATGCCTCTGGCCTCCCTCTCTCTGCCCCGCTGGCTCCCCTGCCCAGCAGGTGGTTCTCCTTCCTCTGGTCATATCATCCTTGTTCTTCCAGGCCCAGGACACAGGCACGCCCCCTAGGAGACTCTCCCTCTTCTCTCCCTGGTGGAAAGTGCTCCCTGTTTCTTTCCTACACCATCCACAGAACCAGCAATGACCCTTACCAGCTGTTTTCTCACACACACCCGTGGCTAAGCATCCATTGTGTAGAAACTGGGGAAACAACTGGGAAAATGACCTTTGGGAGTGTTAAAGAAAAAATGAGGCAGAGCGCGGTAGCTCACAGCTGTGATCTTAACACTCTGGGAGGCCGAGGTGGGAGGATCGCTTGAGCCCTGGAGTTTGAGGTTGAGGTTGCAGTGAGCTATGATGATGCCACTGCACTCTAGCAGGGCAACAAAGCATGACTCTGTCTCAAAAAAAAAAAAAAAAGAAGAATAGGAATAAATGATTCTCACTTGACCAGCCTTAAAATAAAAAGAATAAATGATTCAATGATACTTGCTAAAGCTCAATAAGGCACTCTCTGTTCATGCCTATCTAGACTTTTGCAGTGGGGGAGGGAGATCAGGCTCAACTCCGAATACAGCACAGGCAAGTGGGGCTTTATAGCCAGGGAGCAGGTGGGGGTTGGTGGATGGAAGATGGCTAAGAGGAGACATCAGGTGTGAGGGGATTCTGGCTCAAGAACTCTAACAGTACTCCTGCTGAAGACAGGGCAGGGTGACCAGATGCCACCTGGTGGCGGGTGGAGGATGAAGACCCTGGTCGGATATCAGGGGTGGAGGGTTCTTGCTAAAACTGGATTTTACCAGGAATTGCACAGATGGATGCAGAAGGCTTAGGAGCCTGACTACAGTTCGGTCAATCAGAGAGTCTTTGTCAGGAGCGCCCAGGTGAGTATCTGTCAGCAGAGCTCATGGGGGGGGAGGCCCCTGACCTGGGCTGGGAGCAGGCTCCTCTGTGGAGAAAATGTTTAGCTCCCTCTAACTAGGAAGAGGAGTTTCCAGACTGAGAAGACAACCTGGGCAAAGTCCCTGCCTCTGAGGGGGTGCGGCCCACCTGGAGCCAAGGGAGCCTTCACTCCTGGGCTGGGGAGGAGGGTGTAAGAGGGGAGGGAGCCCCACCACAAACAGTCTGGAGGCCATGCTCAAGACTTTTGACTCTAGCATAAGTAGTTGGAAAACATTGGAGTTTTTAAAGCAAAGAGGTTCTGTATTTTACTAAACGTAAAACCCCCGAGGCCAGGGATTCTGGTTTATGTTATTTCCAGAATGCCTGGTAATAACTGAATAAACCATTGTGTAAGGCATGAATGAACGAAGGAATGAATGTGTTGCAGGAAGGCAGCATGCAGGCAGCAGTGAGGACCGATTGGAGAGGGCAGAGTCTGGGAATACCAGGTAAGGGTGAGCAGGGCCCGCCTGCGTGGACAGCAGCCAGGGACAAGGTGGAGACGGGACCAGAGGAGAATTAGAGGTAACTTTACCAATGTCCTTTATCACTGCTGTTACTTCAAGGGCTAGGGCTTCACCTTCGCGGTAACTGCATGATGTCTGATCCAGGGTAGCTGCTTCAGAACTATTTGTGGAACATTCAGCAAATGAACATTCTAGGTCTGATCAAAGGCAGAACCACCAGACCCTTTACTCCAGCAACACGGTGGCTGGTCTGGAATTTCCTTCTCCGGAAACTCATCATTTGCACAGCATTTCTTCCCAGTTTACTTAGAGCTTTTGCAGACGTTGCCTCATCTGGCCCTTACACAGCCCTGAGAAGTGGAAATCATTAGCTCTGTTTTACAGACATGGAAACCGAGGTCAAGAGAGTTTACATGACTTCCCTGAGGTTAAACACGGGAAAGATGGAATTCAGACCCAGGGCTGCCAGTCTCCATGTCCAGGGTCCTTTCTGCTTCATCACTTAGTTGGAAAGATATGAAAGAAATGTGAAAGAGCACAAGATGGGGCATGGATTCAGTGCACGATGGGATAGTAATAGTCATAATATGATTAATTAGCAGCACTGGCTGGGCGCAGTGGCTCATGCCCATCATCCCAGCACTTTGGGAGGTCGAGGCAGGAGGATCACTTGAGGCCAGGAATTCGAGATCAGCCTGGGCAACATGGTGAGCCCCCATCTCTACAAAAAAATAAAAATTGAAAAATAAAATCAGTGCTGATGTTCATGAGCACTTCCTGTGTGCCAGGTTCTGCTCCAGACACTTGGCAAGCATCGCCTCATTTATCCCTCAAACATTCTTTGGAGCTGGTCTGTCCTTCTCCCTGTTTTGTAGACCTAGTGCTGGCCAAGCACGAGAGGGAGACAGCACTGCAGGCTGACACTGCCAGGAAGGCCTCGGAGGGGAGGTAAGAGGAAGGCACCCTGGGAGGGAAGCTTGGCTTGAGTGAAGGTGCGGAGGAGTGGGCAAGAGAGGAGGGGTCCCCCTTCTATCAGAAGAGAGGGAGAAGCCAAGGGGGCATGTTAACCAGGGCCCTGGCCTGCCTGCTCTCCAGGAAGAGAGCTTGGCTGATTGAGGTCTGGCCACAGTAGGCCCCGAGGGCAGGGGCTTGGGCCATGGGGTGCCCTGGGCTGAGGTGAGGAGGGACTGGAGTGAGAGAGATGGCTGGCTGGTCAGGACACTGCAGGCCTGGCCTGGTGAGAGACAGTGAACATGTGCAATTGTGGACATCAGGTGGGAGGGATTAGGTTTTCCCAAGGGAGGATTGATGGAACAGGTCAGCCACCACATCTGAGTGTCACATCCAGCTTTAGGTAGCATATTTTAAGATGGCTGTAAACCAGAGGTTGCATCCTGGTACCCATAGGTTTTCGTTTGCACAGTGTTGACACGCATAGTGTTGGATTTTTAAAAATCAATTACCAACTTAAAAATTCAGGACATTTAAGATCCAAATCCTAATTTTCTGTTTCTGTTGGAAAATGAGGAAATCTGGCAATGCTGGGGCCTCACTTCTGCGATTGGCTAAAACTCCTCTTGGCCGCAGTCCCCACTACTCCCTATTTTCCTCCACCCACCTCACTCACTTGCTTGGCCCCCATAGGCATGGAGTGTGCAACACCTGATTTAGATAAACTGCAGCACGTTTGGAGAAGGGCCAGACCGGCTAGCGACTGGAAACTATGTTATATGAGGACAGCTGGAGCAGTGGGGGATATTTACCCTCTGGCGCCTGATCATAGCCTTCACACTTAAAGGGCTAAAATGGAGACGGAGGAGGCAGGTCTTTTCTATGAAACTGCCCAGAAAAACCAAACCAGTGGAAATGCCTGGGGGGGTGGGAGGCAGGGAGGGGAGGCAGCAGGGAGGCTGATCATGGCTTAACCTGAACCTTACATCATAACCGTTTCAAGATGTAACAGGTAATGTCAGGAACTGGCGAGCTCCCTGGCACGGAGGTGGGGGCCATGTTTAGGCTGAGCCTGAGCAGCAGCTTCACAAGGCCTCACCACAACTGTTTAGAGGAAGTCCAAGTATTGCATGGGCAGCTGAACTGGGTGCCTTTTGTGGTTTCTTCTGGCCCTCCAGGGCTGGGTTCTGTGCCCACAGACGGGATGCCAGGGCCAAGAAGGAAGAGATCCTATGCCATTGGTCTAGAAGTTTGAAAGGCTGCTGCTGGTGGAAGCTGGGAAATTTAGGATGAAACTGATTGGCGGGAGAGGCGGTGTAAAAAAAGCAAGGGTTTTGGGTTTGACCAGTCAGGTCTTTTAAGATTTTCATGCCTCCATGTCTTCCTTGGTAGAGTATCTCCCAGTGTGGTTAGGACGACTTAGATGAAAATAGCCTGCCCAGTGCTTGGTTCATAGAAACAGCTGCATAAAGGCAGCGGCCCCACCCCATGCTGCCTGTGAGCAGCCTTACGGGTCCTGGACACAGTGGGGCACACAGCCGGTCCTGGTCCTGCCCGTGTGGCCGGGAGCCTGACGTCCTGGTTTCTGTCTGTCAGATGGAGAAGCATGTTGGGTGACCTCTTCTCTAGGGTACCTGCTGCCTCTGTCCACTTCCTGCCTGACAGAACCTGGATGGCGGAGCTCCCTGTCCAAGAGGGACAGGCTCGGGGCGGGCGCAGCGGACATAGGCCCCTGGAGGCCGCCACTGTGCACGCTCCACAGTGGGAAAGGGAGAGCTCCTCTGGGTTCACCTTGTGATATGGTTTTGACTTTCGAATCATGAACATATTTTGTGTACTCAAAAGGTAAAATTAAACCAAAAAAAGAGAAAAAAGCAAACCTGAAACAATATGAGTAGAAAAAAATGAACTTAATTATATATCAAGTTAATAACAAAAAACCACACTCATTTAAGTAACTTTTTGAATCCATTACTCTGACTTTACACGATGAACAGAACATTTTCTAAGGCTAAAAAAGAACTGTCCAAAATCCTGACCCTTGCTTGGTAGGTTTGTTGTAGAAGTGGTTTGGTGGTGTGTTTTTAAACAATTGTGTGTATTGTGGGATACGTGCATTTTCATAATTTTAAAGATGAGTGTTATTTGCTTGAGCTCGCTGGAACTGCTTAGAGCAAAGCAAACGTTTCGGGGAATAGATGAGCAGATGCACAGCAATAACCCCGCAGCCTGGGGCCAGTGGGCAGGGAAAGCAGCCCCTACCTCCCCGCCCCGAGGCCCTGCGGCTTGCTCAGTGGACAGCGCCCCCTGCAGGAGAACGCTTGCCAAGCGCCTGCCACAGAAACATCTTGTCATAGCACGATTATTACAAATTGCAATTTTTCTAACACCAAAACTTGTATCCTCCCCCAGCCCCCAGGTTTATATTGGAAGAGATGTCTGCATTCATCCAGTTCGTGTATTTTCTGTGATTCACAGTTATGGGCTGTCAGAGAGAACGAGTCCCAGTGTTGCCCTTTAATAGTCCACAAACATGTTAACCAGAGAGAGTCCTGACTCCATCATGCAGAGATATGAAAAGTAGCTCTCAGGATGGTGGTGAGGATGAAGTCAGAAATAGGACGAGGCTGTGCCAATGTGAGTTGGGTTGTGAAGCCGAGGGAGAGGGGTGTGTAAGCTGAGGGTGGGTACAGATCAGAGGCAGCAGATGAGCAGGGGGCGCTCTTCACGGGCGTCCTGGTTCATGGCTGTGATGACCAGGCATGGGAGGTGTAAATTTCCAAGAAGGCAGAGTGGTTCAGTGACTAGCCGAGGTCACTCAGGGAATCAGGGCAGGGTGCCCCAATCTACCTGACTCCAAATGTTGTGTTCTTTCCCCTGCTGATCTTCATGGGTTTGCAAACAGAGCTCCACTCTCCAGGGATTTCCAGTCAGGTTAGGCAGAAGCCAGGGTAGAACCTGCCCAGCCTCATCCTCTGCTCTGAAATTTCTTCACCAGATCTCAGCTTCCTGCTTGGAAATAGGGGCTGCTTGGACGGCCATCTGAGATAACTGGCAGCCTCCCTGCCCACCCACATGGACCCTCCATCTCCATCTCACAGGGCCTGAAGCCCACAGTGGCGTCCTTAAGCAGTTAGAGGACAGGGTGACCCTGGGGCTGTCACAGGGTGTGCACACACTTCACATCTGGGCCACTGCAGGCTCTAGTTCAGAGCCTTACCTTGCTAGCTCAGGAGCAGCAACTCTGCACCAAGTTACTAAACCCCTGCAGTGACATTTGAGCCTCAGAGCCCTGCCCAACTGAGACTCATGCTTGTGAGGTGTGGCTGTTTTAACAGCTCTCGTCTTGGCGCTTACCACCTGATCGTCACTGTACTTCATAGGTGCTACGGGAATGAGAGTTTTTGAATTGTATCACTGTGATTTTTTTTCAGTTGCACTCCCTTGTATGTGACCTCCTGCCAAAGACAACTTTGCCTTGGCGCTACTGCCGGAACGCAAAGCTTCCGCTTCAATGGCAGCTGAGAGCCAGCAAGACTGAAAGGGAAAAGGATCACGTGACTTTCTTTAGTTCTCAGGTCTGGTGACAAGTTCAGAGGTCTTCAAACTGAGGGTACACAAACTCCTGGGGTATACAAAGTGTTTGTGGGGGGAACAAGAAAATAGATGTTGCTGTTTTGTTGACTAATACATGGAAAAATCTTGTGAAAGATTTATCTATGTGTCTTAGCCAACGTATCTTGAAAATTGGGTAGTGCCAGAAAATATTCCAGTTTTACTGGATGTTAGGTTTACATTCCCGTTATGTGGATAGTTTCCAGAACCTCAACTTCCATGTGACCAGCCTGGAATGGCATCCAAGGTGACAGTCTCCCTTCTCCGCATGGCAGCCACCCCGGGTCCCAGGTCTCACTGAGTGGGGTTATCCCTCCTTTGATGGCTACTGTCAACGGAAAAAAAAGACCAAACTCTGTAAAGTAATTTTAAAGAGATTTGCTCTGAGCCAAATTTGAGGACCATGACCCAGAGCCACACCCAAGAGGCCTTGAGCAAGTGGACTCGCGGAGGTTGGGTTACAGTTCGGTTTTATACATTTCAGGGAGACAGGGGTTACAGGTAAAGTCATAAATCGATACATGGGAGGCATACATTGGTTTGGCCCAAAAAGGTGGGCCATCTCGAAGCGGGGGCTTACAGGTTATAGGTGGGTTAAAAGATTCTTTGGCCTGTAATTGGTTAAAGACATGAAGCTTTGTCTAAAGGCTTGGAATGTTTTAACATAAGGAGCTCTTTATCAGAGATAAGCCACTGGACATAGATTTGTTGTGTAAATTGAGGACCTGCAGGCTTGTCTTGCATAGCCTTAGGCCTGTTAATGGGTTACAAAGGATGTCCTCAAGAAGGGAGGGGGAATGATAAGGCAAGTCTGACCTTCTTCCTCTTGGCAGACAATTTAGTTTTAGGATATTTCTTTGGCCATGAGGGGGTCCATTTAGTCAGCCGGTGGGGGGGTGAGCCTTAAAATTTTATTTTAGTTCACATGACTTTACCTGTAACCCCTGTCTCTCTGAAATGTATAAAACCAAACTGTAACCCAGCCACAGCGAGTCCACTTGCTCAAGGCTTCTTGAGAGTGGCTCCGGGCCATGGTCCTCAAATTTAACTCAGAATAAACCTCTTTCAAATATTTCAGAGTTTAGATTTTTTCCGTCCACACCCATATTGTCTATCAGTTCAGAAAAAAAAGATTTATTATTGTAAAGATAATAATGTTAAAAAAAATTTCAGATAGCTGGGCACCGTGGCTCAGGCCTGTAATCCTAGCACTCTGGGAGGCTAAGGCAGGAAGATTGCTTGAGGCCAGGAGTTCAAGACCAGCCTGAACAAGAGCAAGAGCTCGTCTCTACAGAAAAATAGAAAAAATTAGCTGGATGTGGTGGTGCACACCTGTAGTTCCAGCTACTCGGGAGGCTGAGGCAGGAGGATTGCTTGAGCCCAAGAATTTGTGGTTACATGAGCTGTGATGACACCACTGCACTTTAGTCTGGGCTACAGAGTAAGACTGTCTCAAAAAAACAAAAATTTCAGATATCACAAAAGAGTGTAAAGTGAAAAGTTAAATGTCCTTCCCCACTAACCCCTAATCCCCATGTTTAGACTCTCCAGAGGTATCCATTATTAAATTTTTTGTGTATATATGCAAATATTTAATATGTAAATATATATTATACATGTATATTACAGAATAATATAAGTTACATACTACATAGTACTGATAAGTACTATTATCTAATTATATAATATATACAATATATTATATAATAATATAATTGTTATATAATGCATGTACAATAATATACAATATACAATACATTATATTGTACAATATTATATAACACATACAATAATGTAACATACATTATGTAATACATTATACAATATAATAATACACATTGTACAATAATACAGTACATTATACAGTAATAAACTGTTCCAGCAATTTCTTTCCACTTATCAATATATCTCAGTAACTTTTTCTATTTCCATGAATAGAGATAAATCTCATTCTTTCAATGCCTCATTAGTATCATGTTATATAGCTTTCCATAATTTATTTAACCAGTCCCTATTGCTGGACCTTCATTTGTTTTTAGTGTTTTGCTAGTTATAATAAGGTTGCGATGAATATTGTGCAATGTTTTTGTTACTTTTGTGAGTGTATCCATGAGATAAGTTCCCTAACATTTATAATTTGATGTATGCAGTATTGTCAAATTGTCCTCTAAAGAGATGTAAGAGGTTCAATTTACAGTTGTTCTAATAGTGTCTCTCAAACAGTTGCCCAGACTGGGTTTTAGTAGGCTTTTTTTTTTCTGCAATGGTGGCGGTAATAATCCAATAGGTAGAAATGGTGTCTTATTTTAATTTATTCTGAGGGGGTCTGATGAATGTTTCATATTTTTGTAGGTCATTTGTGTTTCCCTTTCTATGAACTACCTGTGCTAATTTTTGTAGAATTTTTTATAGGGTTGTCTTTTACTGCTTTAGAAAAGCGTTTTGCACTTCAGTGAAATTTTTTCCCTGCTTGATGTATGTATGGCAAATATAGCTAGCTACATAATTTTTTTTGTACACTTTGCCATTTGTCTTTTGGCTGTGAAATCAAAGTCAGTGTTTAGGTGGTTAAATGTATCAACCTTTTCCTTTATGGCTGTTAAATTTTGTGTCATGCTTAAAAATAATGTCTTTATCCCATGACGATATAAGTATTTACCCATATTTTCTTCTACAAGCTTTTATTGTTTCACTGTTAGCATGAAAATGATCCATCAGGTTTAATTTGATATGCAGGAGCAAAGCAGGGTTCCAGCTGGACTTTTCTCCAGGTGAATAGCCATTGTCTTGGTGCCATTTATTGAATTCTTCCTCTTTCCATACACTCATTTAAAATGTCTTTGTTGTGTCCTAGATTCTAATATGTATTTGGGTGTATTTCCACTTTCTCTATTCTTTCTCTAGTCATAAACTGCTTGGATGGCTGTAGTATTTTGTTGTTTTGTTTTTTGAGATAGTGTTACAGCAGGCGTTACAGTGAGTGGTCCTGAGGACAAACCCAGCGGCACATGGACAGTCGGAGAATCGAAGTTTATTCCGGTGCGCGCTCAGAGGGGTCTTGCCACCAAATTCTGAGCCCCGGCTACCTGATTTTTCCCACTTTTATTAAGTTGGGGTGGTCCAAGGGGTGGGATATCAGCTGACCAATGCCTGCCAGTAATAGGTTAGTTGATGTGTCAGGTAATAGGTTAATATTATGTTGATGCACCAGGTAATAGGTTTAGTGTTACCTTGATGAGCCAAGTAATAGATTAGTGTTATGCTGATGCCAGGTAATAGATTAGTTGATGGGCCAGGTAGTAGGTTAGTATTATGCTGATGCGGGTCTTCCATGAGGGGTGGGAGTCTCAGGTGGCTGATGTGCCAAGTAATAGATGGGGGTTTTGCTTATCAATAGGGGTCTCACTCTGTCACACAGGCTAGAGTGCAGTGGCCTGATTGTTGCTCACTCGAATTCCTGGGCTCATGCCATCCTCCTGCACTGGCGTCTCTAGTAACTGGGACTACAGGTGCGCAACACCACCCCTGGCTGATTTTTTAAAAATATTTTTGTAGAGATGGGGTCTCAATATATTGCCCAGTCTGGTCTCTCTAACTCCCAGCCTCAAGGGATCCTCCTGCCTCAGCCTTCCAAAGTGAGGGGAATATGTTACAGAGGGAATGGCCTGAAAAAATGGCAAAAATATTTTATGTCTCTTTAAAACATTCTCTACTCCTTTTTGAGAACTAAAACCTGCATCCCTGCCTTAGGCCAGTGGTTGGGAGGGGCAGGGTAATGTCTTTTGTTCTTTGTGCTACAGGAGACAGCTCCTTGTAGCTGTCACATTCCCTGACCCGCCTAGAGGTCCTGGAGGTCTAGGTGGGCCTCCCAGGGGGGTGGAGGTCACAGGATTGTCTTGCTGGGAGATGGGACATCAGATCTTCCACTGCAGTTGAGCAGCAATCGCCTGAAGCTGAATGGCCTCCCTTTAAAAGCTCTTGTATGTCTGCTTATTGGGAGGACAATGGCATTTTTCAGACTGTAGTCTCCATCCTCCTCATCTGCTGGCAAATTCATAAATCTCTCTTCTTGTCCTCATTCTTCTGATGTGGCCTCAAGGGCAAGTGCTGAGCTTTTGGTAACAATTGCAGGCCTGAGCCACTGAGCCCTGCCCCATTTGTTTGTTTGTAAAAGTTATTTTTATTATCTAACAGGGCATTGGCAGTTTACCAATTTAAACCAAGGCTAGGGTTCAAAAGCATGATATGTAGAGAGGGGAAGGGTCTGGGAGTCAGAAAGACCTGGATTTCAATCCCAGATACAGTTTATCAGCATCTTTTTTTTTTTTTTTTTTTTTTTTTTAGTTTATCAGCATCTTTAAAAAAAACTTTAAAAAAAATTTTTTTAAGCATAAGGTTGGAGCTTTGCTCAGTGGCAGTGTCGTAGCCAATGAGGTTTATCCGAGGTGTGATTATTGCTAATTGAACACTTTTCCCAATACCCCACCAAGACAACTTGAAATACAGTTGGCATTGGCAATTTTTGACAGTCACTGTGGAGACTGAATAATTAAAAAAAAAAAAACCATCAGGTTAGTGAAAAAGTTTATCAGCTTTTTAACCCTGGACAAGTAGTTTAAGTTTACTGTGCTTCCGTTTTTCCACCTTTAAAATGGGATGAGGATTGAAAGATCCTGCTAGGAAAGCCCCCAGGCTGTTAGGCATGTGCTGGAGGTGCCAGGGTCCCTTCCATGCCACCCTGAGACCCTGGGCCTGAGCTTTAGAGGCCACTCTCCCCTTGCCCTGGGCCAGGCTCTGCCCGGGCTCCTCCTTACCTTGAGCAGGAATCACTCCCCACACTGTGCTCAGGGCACAGGAAATCCCTGCCCTGTAGCCCGAGTCTACCAGCAGGGTCTGCCCACCACCCCCTCCCACCCCCAGCCCCGCACCCCACCCCACTGCCAACCAATCCGTCATTCAGAGGGAGAACTGTCCCCGTGGATCTGAAGGGTGGCCAAGCACAGAGCATGGATGTTGGCTGCAGGTGTCCACACATGGGCATGCTGGCCCCCTCTATACAGAACAGAGCAGGGCAGGTAGGAGAGAAGGGGCAGGGGCTCCGCGTGCTCTAGCCCCAGCGTGAGGGTGGGCCTGCCCCGCTTTCCTCAGAGTCATAGCTGGAGGGGTCGGGGAGGAGAGAGGTGTTCGTTCGTTCAACAAGCAGCCCGCAGGTATTGGTTTCCTGGAGCTGCTGTGCCAAGTGCCAGAAACCGGGTGGCTTACAGCAAAAGAAAGGGACTGTCTCACAGTTCCCGAGGACAGAAGTGCAAAATCAAGGTGCTGGCAGGACCCTGCTGTCTCAAGGCACTGGAGGAGAATGTGTTCCATGCCTTTCTCAGCTTCCGGTGTCACAGCAATCCTTTGTGCTCCTTGCTTGTAGACACATCAGTGTCTGCCGCCCTCACTACGTGGTGTCTTCCTGTGTGTCTCTGTCTTCACGTGGGGTTTTCCTCTTCTTGGAAGGACACCAGTCCATTTGATCAGGGCCCACCCTGGTGACCTCATCTTAACTTGATTTCATCTGCAGAGATCCTACTTCCAAATAAGGTCACGTCACAGGCAGTAGCGATTAGGACTCCAGCATCTCTCTCCGGGGAGACAGCCTGGGGCAATTGATGGGTGGGTCTGAGGAGTGTTGGGGCTGAGGGCTTGTGTCACCAGGTACATGGAAGGCTCAGGACTCTACCTCCACCTTCCCAGCTGGTGAGGTGACCTGGAGCGGGCAGTAGCATGTGGCTCTGATTTCTGGCAGGGATAAAGTTAGAAAGCAGGACTGGACTTTTAGAAATAAAAGAGACCCTAGGGACCACCTAAGCCAAACATTGTACAGATGGGCGGCTGGGGCAGGTCTGAGCAGAGCTCTCTGTGGATGTGGACTGTGGGAGGATGGCAGCTGGAGGCTCTTGCTGGGGCCAGGGACAGCCACTCAGTCCTTTATCAGCCACAGATCCCCAGTTGCAGTCAAGGCAGGCTTCACTCTGGGCCACCACTCAAAAGCCTGAGCTTTTCCCAGATGGATTTTTTGTCTGGGACCTTCTTGGGGAGGAAGAGATGGCATGCATGCCGAGCAAGGCGGCTGTTTCCGTTCTGACTCTGGGTCCCTGGGGGGCCAGGCAGGCTGGCTCTCTACGTCCCATCTGTTGCCCTCGTCCATTGGCTTTCCACGGTCCCAAATCAGGGAAATGTTTCCTGTGTTGGAGACTCCCCCTCCCATTTTCTTTGCTGTTTTGGTAAAGGTTGGATGGGTTTTTTGGGGGCACGTGTGTATGTGCGTGTGCAAAGCCTGCCCTCCATGGCACCACACTGCCTCCCACCACTGAACGGGATTCTTGAGCATATTTTTTGTGACGGCTGTTACAGCAGAATTGACTGGGAACAAAACCGAGAGGCACAGGAAGTATAGCAAAACAGGTTTATATACGCTGACAGACTCAGGGGGATTTTTCTTCCCAAATTCTGAGCCTCGAACAAAGAATATAGCAGTCTTTTATACATTTTGGTTAAAGCGGGGTGGGGCACAGTTACAAAGAGGGAGGGAATGGGACACAGTTACAATGAGGTTATCTTTAGCAGGGGCAGGGTCTTGAGCCACCTTGGCACCTGCAAGCAGTTTACAGAGGCGAGAGTGACAGCTGTTTGGGGAGATAGCAGGGAGATTTGTCAGTGGTTTTCTGCTTCATGGCCAGAAACCGTCTTCCTTTTTCCTAGGCCTCTTGGAATTAACATCGGCGTTCCTGCCAGACTTTGTGCCGTGGAGCTAGCTCCGTTCCTTAAATAGCTTATTCTCAGACAGCAACATCTTGGGGCCTTAGCTGCAGTTTACAGCCAAGGCCAGGGAGAAGGTGCTGTGTGGGCACCCATGGGCTGGAACACTGAGCGGCTGGAGTTTGCTGCCAGCAGTTTCTTCAGAGTTGGTGAGGAATTCTGCACTGTCCCATATTGGACTTTCCATTCACTCAAAAGCAATTTCCTGAGCATCTGCTACATGGCCAACACCATGCTAGGCATGGCACAGAGCAGTGGTGAGCAACAGAGAGGAAGCCCTGGCCCCCCAGGGGTTCCACGTGGAATCTGGTGTTGTGCTCCATTATGGGAAAGTGTCAGGAGCTGTAGGAACACAGAATTGGAAGCTAGGAGGGGATCTGGGGAAACCTGCTTCCTAGGAGGTCTGTTGGACAGGGATGAGGCAGCCAAGGAGGGTGCTGGGAATGTCAGGTTTTAGTCCGAAAACGTCGGTTCTTAACACGCTCATGGCCGAAGAGTGACCAGACATGCCAAAGTAAGGCAAGCTCGAAAATGAGGTTTATTGAGGAGACAAGGTAGGATTATAGAGCAAGAGCAAGATATGGCTTTACAGATCATGATACATACGCCACAGATGACGACTGGACCCACTGTCGCAGCAAAGGGAGAGTGAAAGGAAGGGCACAAAAAGGGCCTGGTTATGGTCTGCATCCTGTTTTACCCGGATTGGGACTTCCCTTGTGGTTCAGAGGTCACCATGGAACCACTTTGGACAGTTGGGAGTCACATGAACTGAGTCTTACCTACGCATACAGGTTATTCTAGGTCAATTTCCGGACTCTATGGTACCCATGCTGCTTGGCACATGGGTTAGAAAGTCCTCTGCCTTCTTTTGCAGCTGGCACGCTAAATTGATTGCTGATTTGTAGGGTATTCCCTCCTCCCCAGGTATGGCAGTCAAGAGATTAGGGTGGGACAGGACCAAGATGGGGCAACAGCATCCACTTTTGTCCCTAGGAGACCCGGAATCCCTCACTATCTACCTAACAAGAAGACCTGGAGGTGAGGAGGGAACTGGGGCAGGGCTGCGGTGGCAGGTGGCAGGGCCCACAGGGAGGACCAGCTCCAGGAGGGCAGAGGCTGTCTTGGGGGATCTCAGCTCCTGGTGTGGGGGAGTCAATGGTAAGAAAACATTTGAGGAAATGAACCTTATGGGGTTCTGTTTGTCTCCTGAGGCTATGGGGGAGCCACTGCAGGATTTCCAGCTGGGGAGTAGCATGGTTAACTTTGTGTTTTGGGAAGATTGTTTAGGCTATGGTGGGGCAAGAGAGGGGTGGGCAGTGCACCTGGCGAGGGGGAGGAGGATGCCAGCAGCAGAGCTGCTGTGGAGGCCCAGGTGAGCAGGAGCAAAGTCTGGTCTGGGGTGGTGGTCATGAGGCTCAAGGAATCAGTGTGAGCAACACATAGGACACAACAGGACTTTGAGATAGGAGGTGTGGCAGTGGGAAGAGGAGGAAGGGTGGGGTAAGCAGAATTTCTAAAATAGCCCTCCAAAGGTGGCCTGCCTCCCAATCCCCAGAGCCTTTGGGGATGCTGTGAATGTGTCATGTTATTTAGCACAGTGGACTTTAGGATGAAGAGACTGTCCTGGATTGTCTCGGTCAGCCCAGTGCAATCACAGGAGAGTCTCTGCAAGCAGAGAGCTGTCTCTGGCTGGCGGCAGAGGGGGAGCCAAGGAGATCTGAAGCGCAAGAAGGATTTCATTGCTGCTGTGAGAATGGAGGGGTCATGTGCAAGGAGCAAACAGCAGCCACAGGAGCTGAGGGCATGAGGCACAGACCCTAGTCCCACGGCCAGAGGGAACTGAATCCCGCCAGCAACAGAAGTGAGCTTGGAAGAGGGTCCCAAGCACCAGATGAGATCACAGCAGGTGAAACTTTGAGCCTTGCAAAATCCCAAACAGAGAACCTAGCCATGCCACCCTGCCTTCCGCTCTCCAGACCTGTGAGATAGTAAGTGGGTGTTGTTCTCAGCCCCTAAGTGGGCATTTGTTACAGCAGCAATAGGAAACGAATACACCAGATTTCGCTGTGGGGAAAATGAAGGTAGAGGGCCAGGACAGGGCAGACTGCAGAGAAAAGAGGTGCAGGGGGACTTGGAAGGGACAAAAATGGTCCCTGCCTCATCAGGCTGTTGGGAGGACTAAGTGCATGTACAGTAGGTGCTTAATAATGCTGCCCACTGTGGTCATAGCTGGAACTGGGGGAGATCGAGGTTGGAGATGCGACCCGGGAGTCGCTGCGGAAGGGCCCCTGCCTCCGCTGCTAAGCCTACCTGGAGTCGATTCCCTGAGTGTGATGGGCGGGGAAGGCAGGTGGCATTGGCACCGCCTGAGCTCCCATGCAGGACACATAGGTCCAGCGGGCCCTGGTAGCCCACTCCGGCCCCTTTCCCTCGCCTATACTCCCACCTTGTGGAGCAGCGTGGAATTACCGGAAGCCACGTGTGGCCGGTTCTGCCTTACAGTTCTGTTTTTGTGTCCATTTTATGACTGTGCTCAATTGACAGCTGGCCTCTTGCTCTGCCTTTGGAGGGGACAGGGAGGTCATGGTCCTATCCCTAGAATGTGAGAACTGGAAGTGTCTTTAGGGCCCGTTTTTCCCTCTTCTCCTGTTCCAGGGGGAATGATGGGGCTGGCCCAAACCAGAGCAAGTCAGGCTCAGAGGTGGGAGAACCCAGGCCCCCCATTCATTCACATCACTCTGGCTTCCAGCGGGAGATGTGCGGAGGAGGAGCCCGCGAGGAGCAGCGGGTCACCCCCTTGCCAGTCCTCTGCTCCTGTGCACAGACCCGCATCCTGCTGAGGAACCTGCTGCCGCGGCCTTTCTGTCTCCGCCTTCCTCTCCTGCATGGGAGGAGGCACTGGTTGTTCTCTTTCTTCACGAGGGGCAGAGAGGAGACCAGCCAGGTTAGAGTGGAGGGGGCTGGGGAGACCTGGGTTGAGGATGTTTGGGGCTTGATAGGCGAAGGGCCTGGGTGTCAGTCCACTCGATTTAGGTCAGTGGTCAGCAGATGTTTTCTGTTAAGGGCTGGACATTAAATATTTTAGGTTCTGTGGGCTTTGTGGTCTCTGTTGCAACTATTCAGCTCTGCTGTAGTGATAAGGAAAATCCCCATCTGTTACCTGGCACATCAGCCACCTCAGACCCCCACCCCTCGTGGAAGACCGGCATCAGCATAATACTAACTGGCCCATCAACTAATCTATTACCTGGCCCATCAACTGATCTACTACCTGGCACATCAGCATAACACTAAATCTATCATCTGACACATCAACTAACCTAATACCTGGCATTAACCACCTGACACCCTACCCCCCAGACCACCACAGCTTAACAAAAGTGGGAAAGATCGGGTAGACGGGCTCAGAATTTGGTGGCAAGGCCCCTCTGAGCCCGCTGGCGAATAAACTTTGATTCTCCGACTCTCCGTGTGCTGTTCGGTTTGTCCTCAGGACCACTTGCTGTAACACTTGCTGTAACATTTTGGTTCCCTGACCGGGAAAACCGACCACGCTGGCCCCTTGAAGCCACCGGTTTGGGGACAGGCGGGCGCAGTGACCAGCGGGACCTCAGCAACAGAAGCAAACTGGCGCCAACCGCCATTTTGCGGAATATCTTCGCTCCTCAGGAGCTCCTGCCGGCCACGGGGTCCCAAATTCGCCCAGACACGCCGGAGAGAAGGACAAGTCAAATCAGGTCTGGAGGTCCCAGGACCCCCGAGTCAGACCCATCAGATGACGGAAGAGGAGGTCGATCACCTCTTGAGTGCAGGGAATTCCCAGGGTGGGAATCTGTAACCCCTGCCTGTCTGAATGCGGGAGTGAAGAGTGACTGTGGTTCCACGGCTACAGCTATGGACCTTGAGTGGGTCCTCACCTGCGGTTCTGCGACGGCGTCATACGGCACAACGGTGATTCACTCCCCTAAAGGGAGTGACCAGGCCTGGGATTTACATGGGCACACCTTCGCTAAGATGCGCCTAAGTTACCGAGAGGGACGCAGCCGGACGGACACCTGAGAGAACCCCCCCCCTTTGTCTGTTAAACTGTGACACTGTTCAAGGGTCTAGGATGGGTAGCGTAGAATCTAAGCCTACGGTTCTTAAATGCATGTTAAAGAACTTTAAGAAGGGTTTCACGGGAGATTATGGCGTCACAGTGAGTCCCAGCAGACTTAGGGCCGTCTGTGAACACGAATGGCCCACATTCGGGTCGACTGCCCCGCAACAGGAACCTTACACCTCCCCACTGTGCGAGCAGTTCGGAGAATTGTGACTGGGACTCCTGGCCACCCTGACCAATTCCCTTAATATATTCATGGCTAGAGATTGCTCAGACCATACCCCCTTGGGTCCAGTTCTGTGCTAATAAGGGACAGAGCAGGATTTTTGTGGCCCAAAGGACCAGAGACTCCAAACAGTCCTAACCCATCTATCAGGAAGCTCCTGAAGAGGATGCACCATTGCCGCCCTACAACCCTACCGTGACACCTCCTGAAGTACCCTCGAATCCACCAGACACCCCGCCACCATCAGTCTCCCCGCCGCCAGTTCCGGACCAACCTGGTGCTGACGCTCCCATCACCCGCCCGCTACGGTCAGCTCAGGCCCCAGCTTCAGCCCTCCAGATGCCCCCACGTGGGGTGCGAGGTCCGATGCAGGTTACGGACGATGGGTCTGTTCAGCCAGGCCAGCCAGTCCTGTACTACCAGCTCTTCTCCACCACTGACCTTCTGAACTGGGAGCACCACACCCTGCCATACTTTGAAAAACCTCAGGCCCTTGTTGACCTCCTGGGCTCTGTCTTTCAGACCCACCATCCCACTTGGGAAGACTGCCGCTAGCTCCTTCTGACCCATTTTAACACAGAAGAACGATGCCAGATTATAGCTGGGAACCGGAGGTGGCTCCAGGACCAGGCTCCAGCAGGGACCTTGGACGTGGAACAGTGGGCACAGAGAGCAGCACCCGAGACCAGCCCGGATTGGGATTTCAACTCCCCGAGCAGACGAGAGGCACTTGGAAGGTATCGGGAAGCTCTCCTCCACGGGGTGCAGGAGGGAGCCAGAAAACCAACCAGCATGAACAAAGTCTCTGATCACCCAGAAGCTGGAGGAATCACCGAACGAATTCCACAAGTGCCTTTGTGAGGCCCACTGAGTCTACACACCCTTTGACCCAGAGGCAGCCGAAAATCAGCAGATGGTGAATGCCACATTTGTTGGGCAGTCCTATATTGACATTCGACAGAAACTCCAGAAACTTGATGGCTTTGCAGGAATGAACATCACGCAGCTGATGGAAGTGGCCCAGAAGGTCTATGTTAATTGACACTGGACCACCCAGAGGGAGAATGACAAGAGAATGAAGCAGAAAGCCACTCTCCTGGCCACTGCCCTCGGAAGACCTGACCCAGCCAAGAAACCTAGCCCACCACGGGAAGGAGGACCCAGGAGACAAGGGACCCTGAAGCCTGACCAGTGCACCTATTGCAAGGAGTTTGGTCACTGGAAGCATGAATGCCCCAACGAAAGAAACCACCCACTGGCCGGGCGCGGTGGCTCACGCCTGTAATCCTAGCACTTTGGGAGGCCGAGGTGGGTGGATCCTCCTGAGCTCAGGAGTTCGAGACCAGCCTGAGCAAGAGCGAGACCCTGTCTCTACCAAAAATAGAAAGAAATTAATCGGACAGCTAAAAAATATATATAGAAAAAATTAGCCGGGCATGGTGGCGCATGCCTGTAGTCCCAGCTTCTCGGGAGGCTGAGACAGTAGGATTGCTCGAGCCCAGGAGTTTGAGGTTGCTGTGAGCTAGGCTGACGCCACAGCACTCGCCCCAGGCAAGAGAGTGAGACTCTGTCTCAAAAAAAAAAAAAAAAAAAAAAAATAGAAACCACCCACTGCCAAACAGGAACCTGCCCAGGGGCTTCTGGCAGGAACTGGAGACCCAGGACCTCATCGGTCTCACTGGGATCGACTCGGAATAGGACCAACCGGGTTCCCTGACTCTTGGCCCCCGGGAGCCCACGGTCATAATGGAAGTGGGGGGGCCAACTAATAACATTCATGGCGGACACTGGGGCAGAACATTCGGCGGTAACAACCCTGGTGGCTCCACTTACAATGTAGGTAACCACTATTGTGGGAGCCACTGGATCTTGAGTAGTTCAACCCTTCTGCCAATCCTGAATATGCCAGATGGGGGGCCACCAGATAAGACATGAATTCCTATACATACCAGACTGCCCCATTGCCCTCCTAGGTTGAGATCTCCTGAGCAAACTGGAAGCCCAGATCACCTCCCACCCAGAAGGGACCACGAGCCTCACGCTCGGTGCCCCAGAGACTCTCATAATGGCGGTCACCCTGCCCTGGGAATCAGAATGGAAGCTATACAATGAGGCCAAAGAGGAACAGAGCCCGCCTGATTTCCGTTGGTCTGGGCGGAGGACAACCCCCCCCCCACTGGTCTTGCACACCAACATGGACACCTGGTGATCGAGATGAAACCGGGAGCCCAACCGACCAGGAGACGACAGTACCCCATCCCCAAGAAGGCTCGAGAGGGAATTCAGGAACACATCGACAGGCTTAAGCGGGAGGGGATTTTGGTGGAGTGCCAATCCCCATGGAACACTCCCCTCCTGCCAGTCAAAAAGCCCGACAGAGGTGGATACCACCCCCTCCAAGACCTGCGACTGATTAATGAGGCTTCGGTGACTCTCCACCCAGTGGTACCGAATCCACACACCCTCCTGGGCCTCATTCTTCTGATGCTGCCTGGACATTCTCCTGCCTGCTGCCTTCCTCTGCATGCTGCTCGCTCCGAAGAGCCAGCCCCTGTTCGCCTTCGAGTGGGAGGATCCTCAGACTAGAAGGAAAACCCAGCTGACCTGGACGTGACTACCACAGGGATTTAAAAACTCACCAACTCTATTTGGGGAGACTCTAGCCACTGACCTCATCTTTCCACGAGAAGAAACCCGCTTGCACACTTCTACAGTACGTCGATGACCTCCTTCTAGCAAGCCCCACCAGAGGAGGCTGCCACCGGGAACCCGGTGCCTGCTCCAATTGCTCACTGACAAGGGATACAAAGTCTCCTGGAAAAAGGCACAGACCTGAAGGCAACAGGTGAAGTACCTCGGTTTCCACATCACTCAGGGGCGCCGGACACTGGGACATGAGCGGAAGCACGCCATCTGTACAATGCCCAGGCTGACCAGTCAGCGACAACTCAGAGAATTCCTTGGTGCGGCCAGATTCTGCTGCATCTTGATCCCAGGTTTCTCCCAAAAGGCCAAGCCTCTGTACGAGGCCCTACGCGGGCCTGAGAACAAAGAATTGGAATGGGCCGAGAGTCAGGAAAGGGCTTTCCAGGAAATACAGACTTACTAAAAAGAGCCCCCGCACTGGGGCCACCGGACCTCACCAAAGACTTTAACCTGTTTGTCCATGAGAAGAAACAAGTGGCTCTGGGGGTTTTGACTCAAACTGTGGGCCTGTGACAGAGACCAGTGGCTTACTTGTCAAAACAATTGGATCCGGTAGTGGGGGGATGGCCACCTTGCCTCCACGCACTGGCGGCCACTGTCCTGCTAGTCAAGGAAGCAGACAAACTCGCACTGGGACAGAACCTCTGTGTGTGAGTCCCTCAGACAGTAATATCTCTAATGAACACCGGAACCTCTCCGTTTGAGGGCGTGGAAGTTGATTTCACAGAAGTAAAACCACGTCGGGGCTATAAATACCTGCTGGTAGTGATATGCACCTTCTCAGGCTGGGTCGAGGCAGTCCCCACCCGGACCAAAAAGGCTGGGGAAGTGGCAAAGCTTCTACTGAGAGAAATCATCCCCAGGTATGGTCTGCCACTCTCCTTTGGCAGTGACAACGGACCAAGCTTCACTGCGGAGGTCATGCAAACCCTCACCAAGGCACTAGGAATCAAATGGGAACTACATACAGCCTACAGGCCACAGAGCTCAGAGAAAGTAGAGCACATGAACCGGACCCTCAAAACCACTCTAGCGAGGCCGGGCGCGGTGGCTCACGCCTGTAATCCTAGCACTCTGGGAGGCCGAGGCGGGCGGATCGTTCTGAGCTCAGGAGTTCGAGACCAGCCTGAGCAAGAGCGAGACCC
>RJWJ010026539.1:0-22921 GCA_004363605.1 Indri indri | reverse complement strand
GCGGGAGGCATCTGGAATTCTATTTTGGAGCGCCATCCTAGAATGCCCTTCTGTCATCCATCGCCACCTTCACCGTGCCGGAGACGCTGACATTTATATTTTTAAACTCTTTTTGTCAAAATTAATGCTATCATTCTCAGGTGCAGATCCTACCCCATGGAGCACCTGCAGAAACAGGAATAAATTGTAAACAAAAAAAATCCCAGTATTACATAAGACATTAAAATTGGAACAAAAACACGAATTTAAACCAGTCCAATTCCATTCCTAATAGCAAACGCTGAACAAAGGAGAAACCCTTTCTCTATTCAAAGTCTTTCAAGAACAAAGGAAATTGTCCCCAAATAAAGCAATAACCTAATACCATATTAATAATAACCTTGCATTTGTATAACCTTCTTAACTTTACAAAGCAGTTTTACATCTGCTATCTTGCGGGGAGGTGACTTCAGGCACAATTGTAGTTATTAAACAAAACCAAGAGTTTATTATAAGGTTATATTTGAACAACCACCAATCTGCCTTCCACATTGAAGCCTGAGTTAAACTTTTTCAAAAACAGTGCTATTAAAGTGACTTCTGGGTCATGAAATATTTGAATCTTCCTCATTGGCCCCAGAAGAAAGTCAAAAGATCCGATATGGCCTGGAAGACTTTGCTGTCTGCTTCTGATATTTTCTCAGCCTTACTTTTCTTCACCTCCTGGGAGGCAGTGTAGCTGGGAGGTTAAGAAACCTGCGATGGCCCGAGAGCAGAACCGGGCTCCCATCCTGCACGGCGTCCTCTGCAGCCCCGTCTCTTGAAGACCGGACCTCCCCTGGTGCCCACACATTCACTCAGCACTCACTTCAGAGGAGGGTCCAATGAAATGCCACATCCTGAAGGGAAGAGCTTCACTGTCCCTCGGCTTCCCATGGCCGAGCCTGGCCGGGAATAAAATCGGGGCTGGAGGCGAGGCAATCAATGCTTATCAGCCTTCCCCATACTCGAGGCCGGAAGCTCCACTGCGGAGCATCTTGTGGGATTGGCCTGATAGTGCCAGAGCTCTCACAACGCCAATGGCCATTTTCTGTAAGAGGAAACAAAGGTGGAGACAGGGGAAGTGACCCGCTCAAGGTCACATGCTAATGCGCCTGGGCCCGTGTTCTCTCCAGCATTTCATGCGGCTACTCCTTCCTTGCATGTCTGCTCTAGGGGGCATTTTTTAAAAAGCATGTGTGTACACACATGCTTGCACACACATGTGCACTCATACATGTGTGCCACCACCACCCCTAACATACACACACACCTTAATTCGACCCAGGGACGTTGAGAGGCCATGGATACGCTAGAATCTATTTAAAGGGTTTTGGAGTTCCTTAGCGCTGTCCGGTGTGGAGCCGCTGGCCCTATGTGGCTAGGAGCATCTGTGTGGCTAGTGTGATTGATGAATAGAATTTCTAATTTTATTTAATGATGATTAATTTAAATTTAGATTGTCACTTATGGCTAATGGCTACTCCAGTGACTACAGTTTAGGGCCAGACAAACCCAAAGTTAGTCCTTGAGGATAAAGGAATCATTGAGAAGAATGCATGACCTTATACAGACTGCTATTGCAAAGAGGAACCCACAACTATGAACATGTTATAAAGAACCATGAATCATAGAGCTGGGGGTGGGAAAGGAAGTTTTAGAGGCCATTGTTTCCCAAACTGGGTTCCTTGGAGACCTAGGTGTTCCACGGGGGTGCATCACAGGACAGGGGGAGGAAGGCACCTTGGGCAAGAAGAGATATTTGTGTGGTGACATGTACATGTGCTTCCCACCCTTGGTCACAGTCTTCTAAGCCCCATGACCCACACAGCTCTGCGTATACCTGTGAAATAGGGGGAGTTACTAGGAAAACAAGCAAACAGAAACCACTATCTGGAGTGTTCCTTTTATTTACATATTTATTTGGCCATTGTAGACTTGACAAAAAAGACTGAAACACATCCTCCTGCTCCTCCCCTGACCTGCCCACTCCACCCAGGAATGTGAGGCCAGAATTCGTTGTACATTTCTCACATCTTCATTAAGACCAGCTAAGCATTCGTTTAAGAAAAATAATGGAATATGGTATTTTTGCACCTGTTTATAACCTTTGGCAGGCACTCTTTGCAGACTACCCAACAACTATCTCCTTATTTCTTTCTTTCAAATAGAACCCCAGTTCTATCTGGGGTGGCAATGTGGCCACCTTCAGGTGAGGAATGAAATCTGGTCTAAGACAGCCATGGGATCCACTTCCTCCTTAGCAGATACTCAGTTTCCCAGCTTCCCTTGCAGCAAGGATGGTCAGATGACATGGTTCTGGCCAATGAAATTCAAGGAGAAATCTATCAAGAGAAGGGTTCTGGGAGAGACGTTTTGCTTTTCCATCATAGGCATAGGTGCAAAGAAGTGCTCATGATTCACTCACCTCAAATATCGGCCTGATTCTTGGAATTTCAGCATCCATTTAGCAGCTGTGAGAGAACGTCCATGAGGAAGGGCAGCCACGGACTGCAGAGCAGACAGGCAGAAGGAGTCTGGGTCCTGGGTTACATCTTTAAGCTACTGGACTATCCCTGGAATCGTCTATCTACAGTTTTATTATCAAATGACATAATAAGCATACATTTAAAATATCATTAAGCCGGTTTGTTTTGCTAGCAATAAAGCACATCTGCTCTGTTTTAAACTTATAAGAAAAATGTTGTTAGAAGAGTGTTCTGAGACTAAGAGCAAGTTGGCAAACCACTGGGCCAGGCCAATCCCCTCCATGGAGATTTATGAGGAAGATGATGCTCGTGGAAATGACTCTCACAATGTTACTGGCAAGTTATTTGGTAGAACCAAGACAAGAACAATCATCTCTTAACACTCTGTCCAGTGCTCATACAATTTAATTCAGCAAGAATTATACCAAACAGCCTCTGTTTTGTCTGGTACCCCACCTCCCAACCTCTAGCTGGTTCCAGCCGGCAAGAGAGGTGGAAGTCTAGGACCCCCAGGTTCCACAAGGGCCACGCTACATATGGTCCATTCACCAAAAGGCAATGCAGTTATATACGCCTGTCCTTATTCACGCAGGGGACTATGAACTTGAGACTCCTTCTCTCTGCCCTAACAGGAAAAGTAAAGCCACTGTCATCACGTGCACAGGAGATCATTTACAAAATGATGGAGACAGATTTTAGAGTCCTTCAGAACCTCTCTTCCTGTAGAAAATTAATTCGGCCTACTTTGTTGGCAAGAGATATCTGGAGGGGTGCCAAGAAATGTATGGCAATTAATCAACGGGAAATAAAATAAACACAAATTGCAGATTCTTGTCAGAAAGTGAATGTCCTGATGTCTTGCTTTTAAAAGACAAACTTGCTTCCTGAGTCAAATGGGCAATTTTAGCTTCTGGGGGTCACCAATGGCAACGGGAGACATAGCAAATGGCATATCCCAGAGCCAACTGGTCAACCGGAAGAGGCGGCAGAGGCGAGTGAGAGTCCTGAATGGAGAAGTGAAGGCTCAGCTGTGTGTGCGTGGCAGTCATGGCAGTGGCCTTCAGCGTTCCAAGACTTTGCCCACCCGAGAGCCAGCTCTGGACTCCCCCGCACCCTCAGCCACTGCCTACTGTGGACATTCAGCCTTTGCCCAGCCCTGAACCCACCCTCACAGGGCAGGAAGGACACAGAGAGGAGTATCCCACCAGGTATCAGGGCCAGCAACACAACCTAGTGGCTGTGCAGTCACAGGGACCCGGGCTCCTTCATGAGCGGGTGACCTTGGGCAATTCCCTGATATCACTGACCCTCAATTTCCTCGTCAACGAAATGGAACAATAGTCCTGCCTCCCACAGAAGTGTGAGGTAAAGATTACATAAAGTGAGAAAGTCCCAGAAAATAGCCAATTCTCAACAACTCAGTATTAATTTCTTCTGGTTCCGACCACCTGGTAGGAACCACCGATTTTCTCTGCTCTATTTCCACAAGAAGCCTGATTCTTGGTGCTCAGCTCCACGCACCAGGGCGAAAGCACCCAGCTGGCTGTGAGGACTGCCAGGAATCTACCCTCCATCTGGTTCTCTGAAGCCTGATCGAGCCAAGGCCAGATAGCCCTCCAAACCCCAGACCCCACAGCAGTGCAGGCCCTGCAGTCTCTGTGGTCCCAAAGTGTCCACATCTCTCTCTTGCCCGGCTGGCTTTGGTCCAGACCCAAACTAAGAGACTCAGGGGAAACACTACAACTGTGTTGTCTAGTATGGTCACCACTGGCCACGAATGCTGGTGAGCACCTGAAGTGTGGCTAGCCCAAATTGGTATATGCTGTAAGTATAAAATTCATACCAAATTTTGAAAACATAGTATTAAAAAAAGAGAATAAAAGATCTCATTAATTATTTTCATATTGTTGGCATATTGAAATAACATTCATATATATTGAGTTAAGTAAAATATATTATTAAAATTAATTTCGCCTCTTTTCAACACCGGCTACTGGGAAATTTAAAAATTATATAAGTATCTCACATTCTCTTTCTACTGGGCATTGCTGTACCAGGGAAAGCTGCAGTGGCCCAACTATGTCCCCTGTATTATCTTTTCAGGGCTGCTATAACAAATTAACACAAACTTGGTTGCTTAAAGCAACAAAATGTAGTCTCTCAAAATCCTGGAAGCTAGAAGTCCAACAGTTGGCAGGACTCCACTCCCTCTGGGGGGTCTTGGGGAGACTCTGCTGCTTGCCTCTTGCAGTGTCTGGTGGCTGCCAGCAGTCTTGGGCTGAGGCCACGTCACTCCAATCTCTGTCTCTGTCATCATGTCAGCATCTCCTCTCTGTCTTGTTCTCCTCTTTGTGTCTCTTATAAGATACTTGTCATTGGATTTAGGGCCCACATGGATAATCTAGGGCGATCTCCACATTTCAAGATCCTTAACTTAAAATTACATCTGCAAAGACCCTTTTTCCAAATGAGATAACATTCGTGGGCTCTGGAGATTCAGATGTAGACATGTCTTTTGGGGCTGGGGCACCATCAACCCACTACACCCCCATTTTTGGTGTTGGTGATAAACCTGAGCTCTAATGGGCTGAGCCAGGTGAGCTGAGGGCAGGTACCCAACCTCTTCCTTATTGCGTCGCTGATAGATCACCAACCAGGTGCGTCCGAAATGCCAAATGTTCAAGACCCAGAGGACCAAACTGGATGGTTGGCCTGAGCTTTGTGCTCTTCCTTAGGGTACTTTCACCCAACAGTCCTTTTCTGCTTTCCAACCACAGGCCATATGCTGGGCTTGGGGGGAATTTGGCACAGTCCATATTCCCCAGATGGCCCACGGTTCCTGACCTTTGTAAACCATCAGGCTTGCTGGTTTACATTTCTGATCATTCATCACTTAAAAAATAGGTAAGATCAAGTTTAAGCAAATAGAAGGAATATGAAATGTTTTAAATTGTTTTGAGTAAGTGCCAAAGCAAAAGCAGAGGCAATCTAATAATGCATGTTTGCCCCTGTTGTGCAGGAACGTAGACAAGGTATGTGCATAATGGCTCTTTGCTGAGCCAGGGCCTTTGCAAACGTCATTATCTTAATTTGAAAGTCTCTTCTCTCTGTTCCTCATAAGACTGCTTCTTTCTCTCTGGCCTCAGCTTAAACATCTGCTCTCCAATGAGATCTACTCTCCTCCCCCCCAACCCCCCCAACATGAGAATGCTCAGTGTCTTCCTCTATCTCCCTGGCACCTATGAGTGTGCAATTATTGTATGTGCTTGTGTACTTAGGCTTTGTCTGCCTATCCAACTGGAACACACTCTCTGCAAGGCCAGACCCCACTGATGTAGTCCTAGTGCCTTGCACGTGACCTGGTCCAAACAGGAGTGGCTAGTGAATGGATAGGTAAGCGAATGGATGGGTGGTGGATGGGTGGGTGGTGGATGGGTGGATGGGGAGACGGGTGGATGGAAAATTTGGTAGATGGATGGATAGGTAGGTGGAAAGACAGATAGGTATGTGGATGGATGAATGGATGGATGGATGGACGGACAGATGAAAGGACAGATGATTAGTCGATAGGTCAGGAAGCCTAATGGTGTCAGCAGGTGCAGATGAAATTCGCACTAATGAGTCCAACCCAGCCCCTCCTAATGACCTTATGAGCCAGCAAATGGACCTCACAGAGGACAGGGTGTGAACTGTAGTTTTGCCGACCTAGAGATGCAGGCTACTGCAAGCAGGGAGTACGGCTGAAACTGCCTAAACTGAGAGGCCCCACAAAAAAGCTGCAGGGGATGAGGATGAGGGGTTGACTCACTCTATTCTTGCTAACCTTGAAGTTGGTCCGATTGCTCCATCTGTGTGGTTAGAAAAGTTATTTAGCTGTGTGCATTATACCCTGAGTGGGCCAAGTGCATACAATTTATGAGAGGAACACTTTAATGCATATTTAATAAAGCTGTAGACATTCATACACCAAATCAACAGTGTCAACCGCGTTTGCTTTGGGAGACTGGAGGTGTCCCGTGGCAACGCTGACACTCCTCGGCAAATGTGTACATCATAAAACATCTTGGCAGAGGGCGGAGGACTTATGACTCTCCTATAGTTACGGCAAAGGGTTTATGATATAGCCAGTCACCTGCAGAGGTTGGGAAGCTTAAGACATCAAAGACGTAAAAGGCAAGAAGAGCCTAACTAAGTGGTGGTGAAGGTAGACAGCAGATAGGAGTCACTGTGGCATAAAAATCATTGCAATAATGATAATATGACAATAATAAGAATAAATATTTGTGCCTGTTCACTGTAGGCCAAGCCTTGTTCAAAGTGCTTTGTGTGCGTTCTCTCTTTTAATCCCTTCAATGGCTCTATAGGGCAGCTGCTTTTCTCATGCTCGCATTTTACAGGAGAGGAGATGCAGCTTTAGTGTAGTTGAGGAACTTTCTCCCCAAGGTCACAAACCTACCGAGTATTACAATCAGGATGGGAGCCCAGGCAGGCAGGGCTCAAAGCCAATACTCGCACCCACTGCTTACGGTTACAGAAAAAGCATGAGTGAGCTTAGCCTTGTTCCCAGTGCTCGTCCTGTGGAATGAACGACCGTGAGAGAAGCAGCCAGCCAAAGACGGTGCTCTCCTTCCTCAGTCACCCCCTCCTTCTTCTTCTGGGAAGGGCCATGTGACCGGCTGTGGCCCATGCAGCAAAAGCTGTGAGTGTCAGGTCCAGGCCAGGTTGGCTGAGCAGCAGGTGTGCCTTCTTGGTGCCCTGCTCCTCTCTTTTGGCTACCTTGGCAGCCCCTTGTGGAAAATGCGGAGCCAGCCCCTGGACATTCACATCGGACTGCTGCATGAGCAAGAACGAAACTTATTTTTTGTTAAGCCACTGATGGTCTAAGGTTTATTTGTTACAGCAGCAAGCATTACTTGACTAATGCTCACGCCCTTATTCCTGGTACTTAACCTCTAAGTCCACTTTTCTTTCTCTATAAAATAGAGCTAAGAATATGTACGCCATAGGGTGTAGTCAGATTAGAATATGTGTCCCATGGGGTCGTGGCCACAGTAGAAAACATAATATATGCAGAGTTCCTGGATTGTAGGAGACACCCAAATTGGCAGGGGCTATTACAATTTACTTTTTTGCACCAAGTGCAGCCAACTTGGTTTCAGTTCACTTTGGGTTTGAAGCAACCTATCCAAGTCAGCTTTATTTATCTAATGAAACATATGAACACAATTTTTATTACATTCAGGGTCTGTTATATCCAAAGCAATGGCTGAGTTGGTTTTCTTCTCCCATTCCGCGCTGAGATCCAATGCACTAGCAGATGGCATTCCGCTCCCTTCTGGCCCTATGCTTAGAATCAGAGAAAGGGGGTGTTTTTTAAGCCTACAAGAATGCTTCTGTGACACCCATCGTGGCTGTAGTCTGGCATCACACGGACAAGATGTCTGTTCCAAAGGTGATGCAGTTGGCATTTCCAAACATGTACCCACGATTCTCCCGGACAGGGAATCTTTTTGTCAAGCCAAAAGCTAATGATTAGAGAAGAGTGTTGTCAATCATGTCTACAGTGTGATGGTGTTTACTTCTGAATAAAGAAGTAGGGATGGGAAGAACGCATCCACCCATCCATTCATTTATTGAATTAACATCTCAGTAGGTACCATTTTATTCCTCTTAGGTTAGTTTGATAACTTAAAATTGTTTTTTTAAAACTGTTTCTTTGAAATAAGTCTACGTTTACAGGAAGTTGCAAAATTAGTGCAGAGAAGTCCTGGGTACCCTTTTCCTGTTTCCCCCAGTGGTGACACCTCACAGAATTGTCATATATATCAAACTAGGAAATTGACAATGGTAAAATCTACAGGTCTCATTCAGGTGTCACCAGTTTTTATATGTATGCGTATGTGGGGTGAGTTTGTGTGATTTAATCACATATGTAGATCTGTGTGCTCATCAACGTGGTGTTTTGGGGTTTTATCCCACTCTAAACTGTATATATGCTCATTAGAGCAAATGTTGAAAAGTAGAAGTAAAATAGCAATAAATCCTGCGGTGCTACCCTGAATTAAAAGGCATTTATTCATCGTCCGGGTGCATTTTCTTTTATAGTTCTTTGCATATTTCTGTGGGTTTTTTTAAGTTTTTAATTTTTAGCTAATTCTTGAGCCCCTTGTATGTGACAGTTGTCACAATCATTTGTGGTACTGCCTTGTTGCTTCACTTAAATCTCTGAACAGATTTGTGAGTCTACGTAAGGATAGTATTCTCTCTATTTTATACAAAAAAGATCAAGGCTCCAGGATAAATAAATAATAAATGACTTGACCAGAGCCACAGGGTAAATGAGGGGGACATTTGGTCTGACTTTGCAACCCGCCTGCCCCAACTCCGATATCTGTCCTCTTTCCACTGCGTAACTGGCTCCTTCAACTATCCTGCAGTTGAGGAAAAAGTCTGCACATATATTATTAATATTTCATCAGATCGTCACCACAAAGCCCTGTTGGTATAGCAAAACAAGAATTTGTAGACCCCTTTTAGAGAGAAAGAAACAGAGGTCCTACAAGGTTACTGACTAATATCACATACCTCGTAAGAAGAAAAATGAAATCGGGCCCAGATCTCCTGCCTCTTAGCTCGATGTTTGCTGCTACACCTGGGACAGCAATGAGAAGGTCTGCATGAGCACACATTTCCCAGTTTCCACACCTGTGTCCATGGCTAGACAGTCGGAGCATTTGTTTTTGTCAGTCCTGGATGTGGCTCAGAACCCTTCTTAATCCAGAACATCAGACAGTCACTCTCTATCTTCAGTGTGGTGTCCCAGCTGAAATCTACCCCTGCGTGGCACCACCCTGACCCTGCACATACTATGTGGCCCTGGGGATGGTCAGGGTACTTGGTCTGGCCTCCACTTACATGCACCTTCGTGCATCCCCATAGGGAAGGGAAAGGACCTTTATTCGAACTATTATTTGTATGATTAAAAAAACCTACAAAGGCACATATAATATCTGAGTGGATCTTTAGCGATATCAAAGAGCAGAATTTCAATAAGGGCGTTGCATTAAATCTGAGCTGGCAAGAGCTTATAATAAAAGTACAGTAATGAGCAAGCTTTATGATAAAATTAATATAATTAATTAGTGTTTGTAAAGGACTTCAAGATCACAGGGTGAAAGGTGCCAGCCAGAGGAAAAGTCATCTTAGAAATTACCACTATTATCATCTTAAGACACGGCATATATTATGCACTATATGAGCATTTCCAAGCATATATTCATGTCCCAGCTATAACTACATTAATTTATAGTAATTTGCAAATCAGGTCTCTGATCAGCCCTGGGAACCCTTTCTGGATCTCTAAGTGGATGAGGTTATGACTCAAGTGGTATTTTAAACTCTATCCTGTGATAACCTATTAGAGAGAGCAGCCCCAGACCCCCGTGCGTGCTCAAGTTAGAGATTCAAATTATAGCTGACACACATGAGCCCTGAGGTGCCTTCTTGCACTCTGTGGCATGTCTTTTGGGGTTTGGTTGGGTTTTATTAAAAGTAGGTCTATGAATATCTCTTTAGTTCTTACTTTTCCAACTTTCCAGGGTTCATACATCACTGTTTCTCTCTGATCCGGTAATACCTCCTGAGGTCAGGACCACCTCTTTGCTGTCACTTTGTCCCCCAGAATGTGTGGAACTAAGCATGGCACATTGTGGACCTCAGGGAATTTTGGCTGATGGGAAATGCTTGGTGCAAAGGTTGCATGTCCAAAACAGGCCTTTTATTCTGATCATTGCAATCGACTATCCCATTTGAAAATAGAATATTTTATTTCTTAACTGGACCACACAATTTCTGTTGGGCTTTGGGGTACATTAAAAACAATTTAAGCTAATTGTTTGATAGTAAAAGTCATAGCAATGGGGAATTTGGAAAGCAAAGGGAAAATAGGGCATTTTTAGTTGTTGTCTTCCCAGAGCATTTTATGTTCTAGGCTGCCGCTGCTGTCGGCATCTTGGTTACCAACGCTCTCGTTCAAAGCCCCTGTCAAGAGCGTGCTTTGCTAAGCCCATCACAGGGGTGAGAAGTGAATGAGCTAAATCAGTTTTCCTTGTACACAAATGAGCACAGGAGACTATGGAAAAGGGGTACCACGGAAAGGGACTCTTCCTCGGCCGAAGTTTAACAAGCACTCGACCTAGTGACAGATCTCCTGGGTTTGGGCTCCAACTCTGTCACGTGATAACAGTGTGACCCTGGGCAAGTCCCTTTCTCTTTCACCAATCGTTTCTTCACTTATTTAAAGGAGGGTGGGGTAAGGACGTGAGTGTGAATTGTACCAGATTAGGGATTGCAAATATGTGGCCAATATCATGGTAAACCCCCTCTCAACACACACATACACACACACACGCCCCTCTCCAGGGGGTGCCACTGCAGACACCACCAATCTATCACATAACCCATTCCCACTGAGCCCAAACACAGCCTCAGAATCCTCCACACAGCCCCAGGTCACTTCTACTTTCTGACCTGATTTGCCAGTTGAGAAAAAACCTAAGCTCCCTTCAGCTCCAAAGATGTAAATCGGGCTGCAATTTTGCAAAATACTATTTCCAATAGCCTTGTAAGAAAGCATCAATGTCTAACTAAATACATCATTTTTTCCCTGAAAGCTTTTCCGACTGCCACATTTTATGAAACTTTACAGAAATTATAATAACCTTTAAAAACCAAGTAAAATAAAAACATCATTATTAGAATGTTCAATTAGAAATGCAAACACACTCTGCTAAACAATCTCCGAATGTAATTGTTTAATAACAAGCCATAAATTAAAAAGAAAAGTACAAAACAAAAGGCCCAGGGAACAAATTGTGCTCTTTATCTGTCGGTAAGCCAAGAGCATGTTTGGGTGCTATGAACATGTCCTCAAATGGTTTGTTCCCTGCAATTCGGTCTTATATTACATGTGGACCGTGCCTGCACTGAGCAAAACACTGAATATTTTCTCAGCTGTTGACATTAACATGTCATTTTGGAAAACCCAAGGAGATCTCAAAAGGGTAGCTCCTGTAAATATATTAATACGCTTTATAAAATCGTACTTTTCCATCGTGTTTGTTCTATAAAGAGCTTTTACATACATACACCATCTCATCTCGTCTTTACAACAGTCTCCCGAAGGCTGCATCATTATTACTCCCATTTGCAGATGGGAAGATGGAGTCTGAGTGAAGGTAGGTCCCAGGCCCAAGTCACATGGTAGGGGAAGGTGGACCTGGGCTGGAACTCAGAGCTGCCCAGCTCCACAGATTCATAAAGAGAACCGCATGAAGCTGAGCCCAGTGTCTCCTATGAACTAGTAGTTCGGCCCCTTTGACTTACAGCTGAGCAAAGGGAGGCCCCGAAAGTAAAGGGACTCACCCAAAGTCCTGAGACAGGAGACAGGGCCAGACTTGCAACATAGGTCTGCAGAGTCCTATGGCTAAGAAGAGGTAGCTATGACTACCTGGGGAAAAGGGGAACCTGGAACGGGGTGCTGGATGCAGTGAATGGAGACACGCAGGTAAAGGGGCAGGGGCGGGGAGGACTGCACCTTGGCAGGTTGTAAGGAGATTTCACAGGAGCACAGCCGCGCCTACTCCTTGGCTTACTGTCCATGGCTGCTTGCATGCTGCAGCAGCTCAGTGGGCTGTGTGGCCCTCAAGATCCAAAATATTTACCATCTGGCCCTCTGCAGAAAATGTTTGTGTATGTGTGGTGAGGCCGAAGCCCAGAGTTCCCACGTGGCTCAGCTTCGGGTGGTGTGTGTGACCTGGGACAAGTGCCCTCTGCCCCTCAGGCCTCTGTCTCTCCATCTGCATAAGGTCAGGCTTGGGAGGAATCCTCTCCAAGGCCCCATCAGATCTAACCTCTTGCGTTTATGCACTGTGCATTGCCCTGCCCTGCGTGTCTTAGTGTCTTTCTTTGCTTTAGAGCCCACGTTGGATAATCCGCGGTAACTGCACTGGTGACTAGACCCAGGGCAGAGACAGCAAAACAGAGCCAAATGTAGGCTGTTTCCACAGTCTTAAAGGTTCTAAGGATGAAGATGTTGGCAAGATCAAGGCTTCTGGGAAATTGTATTTTCTTTTTAACCTTTGGAGTGGAAAATAGATTTATAAAATGCTTCTGTTATCTATTTGGATCCTTGCGTGCTTCTAAGGTGCTCTACAATTTATAAATAAGATAGCCATGGTTCAGGGAAGAGACCAAACCCACACAGCTGAGGGGTACTGAGCATTTTAGCCCAGGGAGACCTTGGTGTCCTCACACAGGGCCTGCCCACCCCAGCCACATACCACCCTATGCTAATTGATACTCAAAGCAATTAACTTGAGGATTTAAAATACTATCATCAATCATTTCTTTCTGTTACCAGCACCATAAAATGTCATATTTGTTCTCCATCAGGAAAGTAATAAACTTGAGATCTGTGAAAATAACTTTTTTAAGTGCATCATTCTGCTTTGTTATGCCATTGAAATTATGGGGAGACCCAAAATGCAGATCAATAGAGAGGTCCTCCCAATGCCTGTAGTGCATTGATGCGTTTCATGCAGGGAGGAGCTGCCCTGCTCAGGGTTAGCCTCGGGCAGAATGGGGAACTGAGGCACGAACACAGCTGCCCCCAAGGAGCTTTTGTCTAACGGAAGAGGCCGAGGAGACAACTCAATGGCGTGTGCAAAGCCACAGGGCACAGGTTGGTAAATAAGGGGCTTATTCTAGCTTCAAAACAAGACTGGGTTTCGGACCATGGCAAGAATGCTATTTTCCCTCAGTTTTCATTCTGGACCATAATTAAGACCGTACACTGTCACTGTCTCTCATGATTAGAAAGTAAATGGCAGCTGCATTTGGCGTAGACACTGTGTACACTGTATGCATCCACCAGGGGATTAACATGGGGTTAGGAGATGCTATCAGGAGTATTAGCATCATGATCACCATCATGATTCTCATATTTTACATGTACATAGGGGAAGCAGTGGTAATTCTGAGTCTCTACTGCTCCGAAACAAAATTTAGTGGCTTAAAACAATAACCATTTTGTTTATCTCACTAGTTCATGGGTCAAGAATTCAGACAGAGCTTGGCCGGTGATTTTTTTTTTTTTTTTTGCACTCCATGGAACATTGCCTGGGGTCATTTGGTGGTGTGTAGTGGGAGGCTGGTCTGGTCTGGGGGGTGAAGTGTGGCCACTCTCACATGCACTTTTACAGGAACAGCTAGAAGACTGGGCTTGGCTGGACCTTCTGCTGCATGTGGTCTTAGAGCCTGTCTGTGTGGTCTTTCCAGCAGGAGAGTCAGACTGCCTAACATGGAAGTTCAGGGCTCCAAGAATCCCAGATGGAAGCTTTCAGGACCATTAAGGGGTAGGCCCAGGGCTGGCATAGCATCATGTCCGCCATATTGCAATGGTCAAAGCATTCACAGTCCATCCCAGATTCAAGGCAAGGGAAAAACAGATCCCTTCTCTTGGTGGGAGAATTGGTGAATAATTTATGGCAGTCTTTAATCCATCTCAGTCCACCTTCTGGCCATAAATTGTTTATATCCCCCACACAAGAAAAATATATTCTTCCCTTCCCAAGACCCTAGAAGTCTCACCCCAATTTTGCATTGCCTTGAAGTCCAATATTTTATCATCTGAATCAAGTCCAGTTGCAGCTGAGGTACAGTTCTCAAATATAGTTCTTTTCAGTCTCATCATCTGTGAACTACAGGGAAAAGTCACCTTCCCTCCACACATCCAGCATACTGAGGCGAGACAAAAACAGAATAATTGTAAGTGGCACACCTGCCCAAAAAAGGGAAAAAGTAGAGGTACCCAGGAATTCCTGGTCTATGGAAATTCCAAAAGCCTAGCACATGTTGCCAGTTCCTTGGGCAGGGCCAGTAATGCTCCCTGGAAATAAATAATTATCTGAGGCTCTTGGCTCTCCCCTCTAGATGATTCTTTGTTTTCTGTAGGAAATGGCTCTCATTTGCAACCAAGTAGCCTTCTCAGCCTGCTGTTGCCCATCATAGATGGGTAGAAGATGGGGTGTCCAAAGACTTCTTTTCATTTTATAGTGTCTCTATCCCTGTTTGTCCAAGCTGGCAGTGCTTCCACCAATACAATTCTCCTAAAAACTTTGTGGGTCTTCTATGAATCTCATTGTGGTTTGCACCATTAGATTAAAACCATACTCACATTTCTTTCCAAGAAAGACTCTTACCTGGGGCTGAGAGCCAGGGTGCTCTGAGACCATGCCCTTAAGATTTGTAGAAGCCTTTTTATGTGTTTGAAAGGGTCTATGAGGCAATGATCTTAGAAATCTTACTAGACACACTCTTAAATCATATTGACTTAAAAAGAGAGAGAGAGTACCTTAGAGCCATACTCTTAATGCATATCTTTACCCTGAAGCCACGCTTTACTGGGAGACCTCTGGATTTGGCCTTTGCCCTGAATTCTTACTTTAAGAACTTTTTGCTGACTTAAAGGATTGGCCTAAGCTCTTTATGTTTCCTCTAAATTCTGCTCAAAATGGAGCAATTTTTTCTTTAGCTCATCTCTCTCTTCTTATACCTTATCATAGCCCACTAGAAGAAGCCAGTTGGCACTTTCAACATTCTACCTGGAGATGTCTTTAGCAGGATGCACAGAATCCTTTGGTGTCCTATTTTCCATGTTTACACTAACAATCATTTGCTCATCTGCCCAAGCACCTAACCTGAGGACCCTTTCTTCCAGCCTCCAGTAACCCTTTCTTCCCGAAGGCCCTTCCAGCCCAGGCTGAAAGAGCAGAATCAGAGTCCACCTCTTGAAGGAAGAAGTAACCAAGAATTCATGTCCATCTTTAATGTGTCACAAGGGTTACGAGCACAGGTCCTGACCCCTGGCTGCCTGAGTTCAAATCCCAGTTCCTCCACAGACTAGCTGGTACCATCTTTGGCAACTTGTTTGTTCTCCCATTTTATCTTCTATAAAATGGGGATAATAATACTTCCCACTTCACAGGTGGTTGTGGGGACTGAATAAATAGCATTTTCACATTTGAACCTTCAATTTGGTGCAACAAAATATTTACTGAACCCTGATACATGCCGGGTGCTGGGCTGGGTGGTGAAGCTAAGGAATGACTGAGAAATGGCTCATTCTTCAAGATGCCGTTGGTCTGGTGGGGAGATGTATGATTAAGAAATATCTATCATTTGTTTGATTGTTTGATTTATGGTAGGTGAAGCTGAGTCGCGTAAGTTAAGTGAATTTCTCAAAAACAAAGTTTATTCACCAGTGAGGACAATGGTGGTGGGGCTGAGAGCCAGAGCACACACCATCTCCATGCCCCACATTGCCTCTCCGGCTCTGGGGGCCTTTGTCTCACCCCTCCTTCCTCCACTAAGTCACGGATGACTATTTCAGGAAATATTGCAAGGTTAAATAAAGACATACGTTTTAAGAATTTTCATATATTTTATTCATACTATAATATTATACATATTATAATTGATCCACACATATACATTTAGGATTCATAATTATTTAAATCATGTCTTGAGATGACCGTTTATTGCATTTAAAAATGTTGCAGGTTACCCAAAATAGATGTCACTTTGACATAAACTTCCTGATTTCTAAATCTTGCTTCCATAATGCTCAAGGCGAAAAATTTCATCTAAATATTATTGAATTCCAGCACGACATTAGCATGCAGAGATATTTACAATAACAGAGCCATTACAACTCAATCAAAAGCTGATTTCAGCCAGAATTATGCAGAATTAAATCTTGCAGTATTCAAATTATTAAAAATCAGAGACTCAATAAAGTGTGGTCTGGAAGTCCCATTTATCAAGGGAGTCAAAGTGCCTCCACAGTTATAGTGACTTTTTCATATATATTCTGCAAGAATTTGCATGCATTTTAAAAGATCAGAGTTTAATTCTTATGGAATTCAAGTAACTATGCTATATTTATAAGGCAATGGAAGCCAGCTCAGAAACTGTTCTCTGTTTCCTTTCTGTATCTCACATTTTAATGCATTGGTTTTTATTTCTGGTTCCCACCGGGTAGAGAGATCTGCAGTGAGACCACAAGAATAGGGAGAATATCTTACTCCCATAAAGGCCAAACCAGGGTGGCAAAAGAGGAATAGAGGTAGCTGGAGGAAATCCAAAACCATTTGTAAAGCTTGTTGTACAATTGACAATTAGAAATGTCCCTCTTTTTCTGTGTATGATCAAACCAAGATTATATATATATATGTATATATTTAATATATTCTCCCTTTTAGAACATTTCATCTAAATAGAAAAAGAGTTCATTGCTAAGAAAAGAAAGAGGTAGACAGAGACACACAGAAGAGAGGAGAAAAGAAGAGAAGAGAGAAGGAAACCACCGTGTAGAAACACAGAACTTCTACATCACCGTGAACCTTGGTGTCCAGGAATCCAATGCTCTTGACAAACAGCATTTACTTAACATCTGTTCTGTGCTGAAGACAGAGACAAATGAAGCAGGTTTCCCACCCTCCAGCCCCCCACAACTAGTTGGGGTGACTGAAGTATGAGTAAGTTTTGGCAATCTAGGATTAGCAATGACCGTAAGGATAGGAAGGGGCATTCACACAGTCAGGAATGCAATCGACTGCAGATTACAAAAAGCACGAATCATCTGTCAATAGGCCGCCCACGTGTAGGACAGGCGCTGCCATAAAGAATCCAGCTGCCTTTCTATGGTCTAGAAGGCCATTTGTAGTGTGTCAGTCTTGTTCTCATGCGTTTTGCCTCTTGGGTGCAAGAAAGCTGGCTCATCTCCAGATATCCCACCTGCATTCAGGGAGGATGACAGACATGTGGCCCAGACCTGGACACACCTGAGGCCCAGAGCCAGGCCTGGCCAACTCAAAGCTTGGTGACAAGATCCCCCTTCCCCTCCCAGGTGACCTACAGACCAAGGAGCAAAAATTAGTAAGTAAATTCTTGTGGCTGTCAACCACTGAGTTGTGGGGTGGTTTGTTACGCAGCATTATTGTGGCAACACCTAATGCAAAATTTATCATCCCTCCTTTCTTATCTCACACCCCCATAGTCAGAGCTTTTTGAAAAATTTTTTTCCTACATTTGTTCTTTCATTCATTCAACAAATGTTTATTGAATGTCAACTGCTCCAGGCCCTCCCTGTCCTAGGCGCTGGGGACACAGCAGGAACGGGAATGCAGGGCCCATTCCCCAGTGCTGTCTCTCTAGAGGATTTGCAAGGGATGTTGGCTTCTCTCCCCAGCACTGCTGACACCTGTCCTCATGAACGCCTTAGCTTTCTCATCTCCAGTGAGTCACCCCTGAGAAAAACAAGCTCTCATCTCACATGGGCACAGGGAAGAAAGCAGAGCCTCCAGAAAGTCACGAAAGAGAATGAGCAACTCTCAATTAAGAAGCGTTGGAACCTCATTCACTTCACAAAATAAAAAATCAATACTGAACTCTGGTTGACTTCTCTAAACCTCAGAGAATGAGCCCAGTTATGTTCTGGGTTCAAAACAATTTCAAGCTATTTTGTGTGAACGGATGACTCATCTAACACCAGAAAGAAAAGGCCAGGTTTATTTCATTGAACAAAGCACACCATCCACATTAAAAGCCCGGATTACATTTGCTGTTGTTTCAAATATCAAGTGACTTAACATTACTTATAACTCCTTAAAGCAGTTCTACCTGCCACATCGAAACCCACACCCTAGCTGTTCCAACCCCCGGGCTTCCGGACTGCCCACGTTATCCACACTGTGATCCGAACTCTCCAAGATGCAGACCAGGTGCTCAGAGGATGCGTGTTGAATAATGAAAGAAAGAATGGTTGACAGTTTACGAACCATCCAGTTGGAAGACAGCAAGCCAGGTATCCTTACAACAGATGGATTTGGGCCAGCAATCCAAGATAGATTTGTCAGGAAACTTACGGAATATTTACTCTGCAAGGTGATAAAACAGATTCCTTGAGGAAATACTGAGCTGAAGAAAGTAAAATGAGATTCTATGCAGCAGGACTTATCAGAGGCTTTACTAGGCTAACTTGCATTGGAGTCCCCACGAAGGGCAACTCTGTGATGGAGTTTCCAAATTCACGTGGCCGGGGAAGCCTATTGTTCATGGAACTCAAGCCAGGCACTGCCGACGCAGAGCATCCATCCCTGCCAGCCTGTGTGCATCTCAGACATCTCGGCATCATTAGATCTTCAAGTATTGAAGGCCCAGAATTCCAGTAATAGCAGGACCCCATAACCAGCACTCCCGTTAAGTCCAACCACAATTCCCTATAAAAGAACAACACAGAAAAAGTTATATCCAGAGTCTGCTTACAATAAAACCTGAAAGACAAAGACATTTTTCTTTTTAAAAAAAAGACCTTCTAGATTGCCAGATGTCCTTTAATAACTGCCTCCTCCCTACACACATCCTCTAACCATGCCCCTAAACACACACATAAGGGCTTTGGTTATTTGAAAATAATATTCAGATCTTAAGCATATCTTTTGTGCTTGTGATGCTGAGATATAATTTTTACCTACCTCTTTATGTAGCAGATTTGGTTAAGGTATACCTACTTTTGTTTTGTGGAGCGTTTGACTTTTCCATTTTCAAAAACAGCAGCTCAGTGAGAGCCAAGAGCTGTTAATTTTGCATTGACTTGCCTTCTGCGAGCGTGACATTCCAAAGCTGATGGCTCTTAAACACAGCCTTAGGTGACTTCCGTCACATCGAAAGCAGATTAAATTATGAGCTGTATGGTTCCAGTATATTTTGTTGTATTATAATTCTTTGAAAACTGGTAATTCACGCATGGCATATGTGAGAACTCTCTATTAACCACAGCATTTGATTAATAATCCTGGCGTGTGCTTCCCTCACACTGAGCAACCGACTTTGCTCCACCTGGATGGATGCGATACCAAAACCCATTCAGTTTCCTTGTTCTGTTTTAAAGGATCGTAACAACACCATGCAACAGCAACAAAAAAGAAAATACCATAGACACTAGAGTCAGCAAATGTGGGTTTCAGCCCCAGTTCTGTGTCTGTATTTCTAGGATAATATCTAAGACCTAATAAATGTTCAATATACTATTATTGGATGAATGAGTTGAAGGATCAATAAATGAATACATTGAAAAAATGAAGCGATGAAGGAAAGAAGGCTTTCCGACTCCCCTGCCTGCATTAAATGCCTCTTTTCTCCACTTTCCTCGGATTTCGTAGACCTCTAAAAGAATATGTGACATCATATTGCAAATGTCTAAATGTCTTTATTTTTGTCTTCCCCATTAATTGGAGCTCCTTCAGGGCAGGGGCTATGTCTTATTCCTCTTTCCTTTTCTGGAATTTATCAGTTCTTGGCCCTTCAGTTAGCACCTGCTGAGTGGTAAGTATTTCAGTTGTCACGATGAACATGCATTGCTTTCATACCACGGAAAGGAAAGAAAGTTTCCATGAACAGTAACACGGGAGGAGTCCTGAGGTTGGGATCTGGGAAGGGGAGAAATAGCAGAGGAGGGGGTCAGAGCAGGAGGTCTCGGAAGTGGCAGCCACCCCCAGGTGGTGGAAGGAAGGGGAGGGCAGCTGGGCGGGGGTGGGGTGAACGTCAACAGCTGTTCTTAAAATGGGGTTGGCTGCAAGGGGCCAGATACACGGAAGGTCGGAGGTAGAGAAAGGAAGGTCCCTTCCACTGCTTTGATCCATGGTTTCTAATTAAGAATGTGGAATTGTATCAGGAAACAGACTCTTTGTCCCCAGTAAAGAAAAGGGAGAAAGAGAAGAGAAGGAGGAAGAGAAACAGGAGGACTGAACCACGCCAGGACCCTGTTAAGAAGCCACGCCAATGGGACGGAGCACTAGAGGGTACTTTCGTAAAACATTAGCAAAATCAGAACTCACTGGAAACCCCTGGCACCCCACCACCCAGCCAAACCTCCAGACCGTTGCCATGATGACAACCAGGGCAAGGCAAGCCTCTACTCTTGACGTGTCGGCATCTTAGCCCCTCTGACTGCTCTGAGCAAGTGGGAGAAGAGAGGAATTCCCATGTGAATTTGTGCATAGAGCAACGGCAGGAACAGGATAGGGGCTCTGTTGTGATTTGTTTATGTCTTGGCCCTTCTGCAGAAGGAGACAGAGGACGGATAGCAAAGTCAGATATTATAGGAGCAAAAGGTATTGTCTTGGAAAGAGCACCAAACAGGAAGCAAAGCACTTGAGGAGGACTCAGGTATGGCCCTGGGCCAGTCACCTGCTCACTTCCTCCCTCTAAGCCTCTGTTTCAACGCCCGTGAGTGAGCAGGCGGGACTGGATAAGCTGGAAGATTTCTTTCAGATCCAGTGTAGAGTTACTGTGAAAACCATGTGAAATAATTTTCATAAAGCATGTAGAATAGTATCTGACAGCAAGTAAATTGTAAATGCTGGCTATTATTATATAAAATATGATTGCAACAATAATTGGGAAGGAATGGTTACTATATGATTCACAGGTTATAGAAGCAGAAAAAAAATAATATGTTAACAGTGATTCACTTTAGATGGTGGGATATCATAGACAATTTTAATTTGTTTTCTTTATACCATTATGTTTTTTTCCAAAGTTTCTGCAATAAGCATGTAAAAATTACAACCAGGAACAAAATAGAAACCAGTGTGTGTTTTTTCAAAGCCACTCCACATGAATTTGGGGGATGGCGTGATGCTTGGACTCATATAAGCCTGCAACAGAATCCTACTTTGCCACTTATGAGCTGTGTGACTTTAGTCAAATCATAAGTCTCTCTCTGAGCCTCAGTTTCCTCAGTTGAATATTGAGGACAATGTGGACAGCACAAGATAGCGTATAAGCATGTCAGGTGCTCAATAAACTTTCTTTTATCGCAGAGAAATTATTTGTTTCTCAACAATATCACTGTGGGTGATAAAATGAATTTTAAGACAAGGCGTCTGTCCCTAAAGAGTTTGATGTTTCGCTAGGGGCTCAAGAATAAGAAATCTAAGCAATGAGAAAAGAGTAAAGTTTCTGCATGATTGTTGGCAGCTAAAAAATAAGCAAATAAATAAATAAGAGAAACAAGTAAAGGGGTGGACTATATTCCGACGTGATGAGGATTCAGTGATGCAGAACACAGGTTCTAGAGTCACCTGGGAGGATTCATGGTTAAGGAAGGACTCGCGATGAGCTTTGAAGAATGTATAGAATTTGAAAATGTGGTAAATACTAATTAGGGTCATGTTCAGTTACTAAAAATAAATTCCTTACTATAGTGACTTAAACATGTAAAGATGCATTCTTTCATTTAAGAGAATTCCAGCTGTAAGCAAACCACTAGATCATCAGCAAGTTTCTATCTATTTATACGGCCATCTTCAATATAAAGTCACCTCATGGTTCACAATGGCTGCTGGAACTCCAGCCATCATAGAAGAGTTCCAGGCCAGCAGAGAAGAGAAGGAGGGGAGCTCATTTTCTCTAAGCTTGAGTCAGTGTCCTTTAAATCACTTTTCTGTGTATTTCCTCACATGTCATTGTCCAGATCTGTGACAAGAATGGCTGGATAATGTTGCTTTGTACTCTAAAGAACAATATCCCTAGCTAAAAATTGAGATCTTGTTATTAAGAAAGGAGAGGCAAAGAATGGTCTCTGCCACATGGAAGAAATGCCAGTTCGGGGGTACAGCACGGGCAAACATGCAGAGGACCATTAGGTATCATGCGTGTGCACTTAGGGACTGTTGGGACGTGACAGGAATACTGCGGGGCTCAAACTCTGCCCATATCATGCGCCATCATGAATGTTGTCAATCATTCAAGCTCTTTCTACCTATTTTCTCCATCCTTAACACAGCCCTTCCATTTCGGGTGACCTCTCCTATTCTAAAGATAGGAAAATCGAGGCTCTGGCAGGCTTTGACTCGGTGCGGGAGCTGCAGGTGGTCTCCGCTGGCTTCGTGCGCTAAAGAGCTTGTCCCCAAGGGGCCGCGCCCTCTGCCTCCTACTCCAAAGCCAGGGCCATGTCTACAGCATACAATTCCTTCCATGCCCCCAGTGACAGCCTGTCAATCTGCAGAAATATTGCCACCCAGCTAACAGGTTCAAACACGACTGATAGGACAAGGAGAGCTCTGAAAAGAGGGAAAAGTAATAATATTATGGATTTGTGTGTGAGGAAGACCCATTTGTTACAGGGTCCCAGGTATTAGTAATTAATCCATGCAGATTCAAACGCTGACACCTTTATTCAGCTTTTCATATTCGGAGCATTTGCAGGGCCCAAACTGCCGGCACACACTTTAGATGACTTAACCAGACATAAAATTGAAGGAAGAAAAAAAATGAATTGAGGCCGTGGG